>JAWNOE010000051.1:0-62163 GCA_035046095.1 Drosophila pseudotakahashii | reverse complement strand
ACCCTAACTACGTGATGGAAGGCGACACCCTATACAGGAACATACCACACAGAGCAGGTAGCGAGGATGTCGCAACGTGGAAGATGTGCGTCCCTAAAGCTCTAAGGGAAACAGTGCTCAAAGAGAACCACGACTCACCTTCAGCGGGCCACGTCGGAAGCCGAAGGACGATCGCACGTCTGGCAGCACGATATTACTGGCCAGGTATGCACAGAGATGCCCGAGCCCATGTGAGAAAATGCGAGATATGCATGAAATTCAAGACGAATCAAATGCAGGCGGCCGGCAAAATGCTAACGCAGGTGCCAGAGGAACCATGGGCAACGGAATGCGCGGACTTCGTCGGACCCCTGCCACGTTCGAAGCACGGCAATCAAATGCTGCTAGTACTAATAGACCGGTTCTCCAAGTGGACTGAGTTAGTACCACTGCGCAGCGCGACGGCCGAATCACTGAAGAAAGCATTCAGGGAACGCATAATTGCAAGGTATGGGGTCCCGAAGGTGGTCATAACTGACAACGGAGTACAATTTGCCAGCAGAATCTTCAAGGGTTTCCTAGCCGATATGGGTATCAGACAGCAATTCACCGCTCCCTATACGCCGCAAGAAAACCCGACGGAGCGGGCAAATAGGACCGCCCGGTCAAAACAATGATTGCTCAGTTCGCAGGACGAGATCAGAGAACGTGGGACGAAAAGTGGCCTGAGATCATGCTGGCCGTCAACTCAAGCATATCGGAATCCACTGGATAGTCCCCATCGTTTCTTACACAAGGCAGGGAGCCACGACTACCGAGCGCCCTATACGACAAAGAAACCTTAGGCACCGGACGAGCCACGTAAACCCCGGATAAAAACGCGCAGAAACTAAAGGAGATCTT
The DNA here is from genome assembly GCA_035046095.1 of Drosophila pseudotakahashii. Lineage (NCBI taxonomy): Eukaryota > Metazoa > Arthropoda > Insecta > Diptera > Drosophilidae > Drosophila > Drosophila pseudotakahashii. The sequence continues at coordinate 61,281 of JAWNOE010000051.1, read as the reverse complement.
CGATATCGTAAGGCGGAATCTGGAGAAGGCCTCCCAGGAACAGGCTAGGTATTACAACCTAAGGAGGAGGCAATGGACGCCGGCGGTGGGCGACGTAGTCTGGGCCAAGGAACACCGCCTGTCAAAAGCTGCAGAAGGGTTTGCCGCAAAATTGGCACCTATGTATGACGGGCCCTACCAGGTCGTAGATTTCGTCTCACCAGTGATATGCAAAATACGGAACGTAAACACAAAGAAGGAACGGACCATACATGTAAGCGAGCTCAAACAGCAACAAACACAAGACACAAGCGAGCAACAGCATAAGGCAGACACAACTGAGAAACAACAACATGAAAACTCCAGGGAACAGCCGAGGAAACTCCGGGAAACCGCCGAGGAAACTCCAGGGAACCGCCGAGGAAACTCCAGGGAACAGCCGTGGAAACTCCAGGGAACCGCCGAGGAAACTCCAGGGAACAGCCGAGGAAACTCCAGGGAACCGCCGAGGAAACTCCAGGGAACAGCCGAGGAAACTCCAGGGAACCGCCGAGAAAACTCCAGGGAACAGCCGAGGAAACTCCAGGGAACCGCCGAGGAAACTCCAGGGAACAGTCGAGGACACGCCAGGGAACCGCCGAGGAATCGCAAGGACACATTAACAAGGATACAATCACAAGGATACACCAACTAGGATATACCAACAAGGACAACAACAAGGACATTGCGAGGCAGCCGGATTGAACATCAGGCCTAAGCGAGAGTCATCCAAAATACGCCAGGCAACAAGGATACAATCGCAAGCATACCAAGGATACAATCACAAGGATACCACAAGGAGACACCAACAAGGACACAACACCAAGGATACAGATACAAGTCAAAGCGAAAACCTTAAAGAGCCCAGAACCATGACGGCCGAGGTCTCGTGAAAAACTAAAACCAAACCAAGTCGTTGCCATGTCGAAGAAAGAGAGAAGACGGCACAGCAGAGAGCTGTACCGTAAGAGCAATTAGGCGCCCAGGAGAAATAACGGGACCGAGCAAAGAGGACGGCTCGAAACCGAGGTTTCGTCAGAGGGGGATCAGGCTACAGGCGGTCATTCGAAAACAAGTCATCACGCAGGAGGATGGCTGCCCAGCAGCAACCAGAAGGAGCCAGCCCGGGGCAAGGATGGTCGACCATCCGTCGGCCTACCCCAGCTCCGCGGCAGATCCCGGCGCAGGTCAGGGATAAGGATCCCATGCCGGAGCCCGTGGTCAGCTCCGATAGCGACGTGGAAATTATCGGCGAGGGAAAGGAGGAGGCGAGAGAGTGGCGTCTCCGCAACGCGAGGGGTCAAACCCGAGACCATATTCCGGTCGGGGTCACGGGCCACGCTAGGCGGAGGCGGTCCAAGCCGAAGGCCAAAGTAGCGGCCCATTAGGCCATGCAGATGCCATCATCCAGGCCACTGTGCAACACCAGCTGAAGTGGAAGTCGGAGACGGACGAGCGGCTGCAGCAGGAAGAGCAGCGGCAGCAGCAGGAAGAGCAGCGGCAGCAGCAGGAAGAGCGGCGGCGAGTGATGTGGCAGGAGGCCGAAAAAGCGCACCGACGGCACCAACAGGAGCAGGCCGAAGTTGAGCGCCTGCTGCAGAGGGCGGAAGAGGAGGAGCGCCAGTTGTGGGAGCCCCCACAAGCGGTCCCTATGACCCCGCGGTACACGCCGGAAGAACGCGGCCCGAGGACGATCGACCCCGAGGAGTCGTGGATTCCGTCGCCACCACGCTGGATCTCGGAGGTGCCCCCAACGCCCCGGTACGAAGGAGTATGGGAGCAAGGCGCGCCGACGGACGACATCTCCGTGGGTGTGGAGGAGGCGGTGAAGTGGAGGCCAGCGCGACCACCCACGCCCCGGTTTGAGCAGCAGCAACCGCAGCCCGAATCGCCGCAGCGGCACCCTCAGCCCGAGCCGCCGCAGCCACAGCAGCAACCGCATACCGAATCGCCGCAGCGGCACCCTCAGCCCGAGCCACTGCAGCCCGAGCCGCCGCAGCCACAGCAGCAACCGCAGCCCGAGTCAGGGGCACAGTTCGTGCGGACGGACATCCCGATGGCCCACGTCAGCCACAGCACGCGGAGCTTCACGGCGGAGGGTGCGCGGTGGCGGCAGCAGACGGTCGTGTGGACCTGGCCGGAGGGACCCGTGGATGCCGACGAGCCGCCAACGGAGACGCGGATTTGGGAGGAGGCCCCAGGGGGCAACCCACGCGGTCCTCGACGAAGAGGGGTCCATCGGCGCCGAAGGAGACGCCGTCGCCAACGGAGGCGGAGGTCACAACGGAGCACGACGATCCGGTGGAGAAGGGGCCGTGGATATGGCCCGAGCCCAGTGGGAGCAGCAGACCCGGGCTGCTACGCCAGCACTCGGCACCGGTGGCGACAACGGCGGCGAAGCGTCCCAAGTTGATGCGGCAGGTGTCCGCGCCCACCAGCGGAGAGTGGCAGGAAGTCGCCCAGGACGAGTGGCCAGCGGGAATCCTGGAGGAGCCCGAGGTGGAGTTAGGGCGACGGAAAGGCGGCAGGCGATGCGTCCGTGTCACTGTCACAGCAAAGCAATCAAACAAGACCGAGTATTTACAAAGGGGTAATCGAAACGGAAAACACACACGAAAAGTTGGCTGAAAAACAAAGCAGGGGGCATACATGGGGTGGCAGCAACCTTAAATAAAACAAAAGGTTAGCTTTGCGGGGAGAAAGAGGAACAACATGCCAAATACTTACCTGTTGCGTGTGTCCGCCGCCAAACAGGGAGCAAAGCCTGATCCGCTGAGGACATGTAAAGGGCAGATGGAGGGCGAAGGAGTGCTAGAAAGAAGAAAGAAGGATGAGAGGGAAAGGAAACGAAAGAAAGTTGAAGAAACTTACCGAGAAAAATGCAGAATCACCATGAACTAGGGACGGGGGCGCCTCGATTAGGCGATCGATTGGCACGTACGATAGTGCGATCGATGGGCACAAAGCAAAATGGAAACATCGTTCATGAGAAATATCGCAGCGATCAGGTGGCAACGCCACGCTTGCAATATCGATAACTGATGGTAAATATCGGTTCCAAGCGGAACCAGATCAGAGATCGTCGCGGGAAAGTCAAACTGCGGGCCCGCTGGCACATCGAGAGCCGATGGTTATCGATGCCCAGTGTGGCCAGATGGAGGATCGGCGCGGGAAGTTCAAAATTTGCTGCAGAGATGCCGACTTGCGCCGTAGAAACTTTTGGAGTTGAAAGCGTCGAGGGAGCACCGAGGGAAGCAACGAGGGAGCGCCGGAGGAACGAGCAGAACATCACAAGGACTCGAGGGCTAGAAATACGAGGAAACGCCGGAGAGCAGGAGCCAAATATTAAAATTTCCCGAAGTAAGGGGGGAATGTGAGGAGTTGAATAACTCATCACAAATAGCAGCAGCTAAAATAACTGATGGCCGGCCGCTTACCAGTTACGCGGCGAATTAGCGTAGTAGCGGCGCGGCGAAGAGCAAGTGGAGAGTGAGAGGTTGGAGACTTCGAGGTTAGGAGAGAGAACTCTGCCAAAGAGAGTTTGGAGAGCAAGGAGCGGAGACTTCGCAGGCAGAGCCAGAGTGCCGTGTGCAAAAGGGAAATAACGGATCTGCACCGGACTTTGGACTCTGCCGTGAACTTTGGACCAGGAGGACAAGTGCTACATCTCGGCAGCGGAGCGGCACACAGGCGTGCCACATGCACCAGAGGAATCATCGGGACGGCAGCAACACGCCGAAATACAATTTTAGGCCGTGCGAGAATGGCAACGGGCTCAAACAGGAGCCAGGGACTTTGGACCCGGAGTGGAGAGATTCAGCGGGCAGAGCGCAAGAGGGAAATAACGGTTCCCCGAGGCCCTATATAAAGCCGCCGGGCGCTAACAACAGGATCAGTCGATCACGAAGATTCATTCTAGCAAGATCAGTCCAGATATCAAAGTGAATAAGTCAGTCAACCAGTGCCAAGTAATCTACGAGTGAGAACACAAGTCAAGTCGTCGGATGCATCGCCGTGTGAGCCTACAAGGAGCAAGATCGCTACGTCGAGACGTTCGGGATTGGATCATCAGGAATCTCCGAATTGAGACACAGGTAGCTGAGGTCCAGTGAGCACCACACGGCTAAGTCAAGGCGAACTGTTCATACTCCTGTACGACTAAAGCCTCGCATTGCGTCTGGCGTGTCCCTCAGAGTGAACAGGCCAATTGTCATCTCAAGGCGCTGTCCTAGAGAGAACAGGCCGTTGGTCATTTCAAGGCGCTGTCCTAGAGCGACTAGGCCAATTGTCATCTCAAGGCGCTGTCCTAGAGAGAACAGGCCGTTGGTCATTTCAAGGCGCTGTTCTAGAGCGACTAGGCCCGTCGTGATTTCAAGGCGCTGTCCTAGAGAGAACGGACCGTTTGTCAGTTCAAGGCGCTGGCCTAGAAAGACCCACGGTTTTACGAGCCGTGACCGGCGTGTCCGTAACCCCAAGTACCAAAAGCCACGCTACGTCCAACCTCACAACCAGCGCATCCCGGAGCAGAGCATCGGACATCGAGCTGCACGGAAACGTCACGAACGACCTAGCGGGTGAGGCCAGGGTGGAACGTTCGTTTACACCAGGCGTAAAGCAAGGTGAAGCACTAGGCAGCCTCCAGGTGTCCACCTAGACTGTCAGCGCGATCCGAGCGAGAGCCTAGTGGGACCATCCGGGACAGAGCCAGGGACAGGCGGTTGTGTGTCCATAGTTCACCCTAGTCTGAGAACGGTGACGCTTCCCTAAGCCCACACGGCTGATCTCCTTGCGAGTCCGAGGCGCTACGTGTGGTCGGCGAGTCAACGCATCGGAGCAGAACATCGCCGAGCGTCCACAGGTAGCTACAGGGATCTACAAGACCGGAGCACGGAGTCAACGAGGAAGGCGATCACCGAGGCGACGCACCGTCGTGGAGAGACGAGCATCCCTAGGAGGCACCGAGGACCACGAGTGGCGACACCAAGGCCAACCGAGCCATCAAGCCCACTGTAATAATCATACCCGCAAAAACCCAATTCGAACCCTTGAATTCTGTGCTTTCTCACTGATCTACTGGGCGGTCACGTTTATATAAATTTGGTGGGACGAACACATAACTTCTCTGAGCTAGCCGCACGAATCTCGTAGCGAGCAGACCTAAATAATCAGTTCGTTACAACATCTATTATTCACGCAACAACCACCCCCACCATGGAATGTCCCGAATCAGTTATCAAAGGAATTAGATCTACTCTAAGAAACATTCGCCCTGAGGCGTAAAAGTTAAGGATGCGCCCCACAATCTCCTCACCACATAAAACAAAATTCGACCGATTCTAACAATATTCAAATTTCATGCGGAGCTTCGAACGTGACCAACGCATCGCAGGACCAGACGACCCACCACCAAAATAGTACCACGGAGTGTAATGTATAATGTATTTATTTAAAAAAGAAATCGAGAAAGAAAATCTTTGGATTTTTTCGACAAAAATATGGTTTTCGGTGAACACGTAGCCCTGTTAAGAATTATCCGACGAACAAAAATGTTATGGATGGTCGCTTTAAGAGGTGTATTTCTTATTTTTTAAGTACTTAAAAATTAAAAACCAGTGGCTTTGTAAATAAATATATTTGCAAGAAAACATGTAACAATAAAAATGTTATTGGTAAGAACCGACATATAAAGTCAAGCACTAGTTCCTAATTAAGCGACTATATGGGTACTTATCTGGGATTAAGAAATGCTAGGCGACTATTCGATGCAAGTACGCGAAAAAGTTCAAACAATAAAGTCTTTTTCCCAAATCTGAATATTTGTATGTTTTTAGGGGGGCGTGGTGTTTATCGAAAACCATATTTTTGTCGAAAAAATCCAAAGGTTTTCTTTCTCGATTTTTCTTTAAATTAAATTAAATGTCTTTGAATCGAGTGTACATGCATTAGATGACACTATTTTGATCGTTTCTCAATATTGAAAAACGCGAAAACAGACGACTTCCCTTGAAAAACATTTTAGTACCACTGCGGACTTGTGATGATTTTGAGACATTTTACTAAACTACGCATATCTCCGAATGTACACCCGATTTGCAAAAATTAGGCCTCAAATTTTTGGGACTAACGGCCCTTTAGATTTGCATACTCAAAATAATTAAAAAATATTTATTAATATTATTAAAAAAGTAATAAAAACTAGCTATGAAAAAAAAAACCAAAAATGAAACTTTTTTGAAACTTTCAGATGTATGATCACCATCAATTTCGGTCCGATCACAATGCGCCATACCTTTTCCGAAAGGTGCATCTATTTCCTTTCGAAGAGTGCCAGTTTACAATTTGTTTGACCATCGGTTTTTGAGAGCTGTTACATTTAATAAAACAAGTGGTCAAAAATCTAGCTATTTCAAATATCTCCAAAACGATTCTTTGGAAACATTTTTTTTTTTCATCGTGATCAGTTACTCAACATTAAACGAAAAAAATAGGTCCCAGCGTTTATATATTTTGGCTGTAAACTAGTGTAATCGCTATTTCTAAAGTTATGTGCATTTATCTCCATAAACACCAAAGTTAATCTGATCGATTATATGGCAGCTATATGATAAAGTTTTCCGATCCAAATAATTCTCACATATCATATGCGCACGGATACAAAATGGCGACTGGAAAAGTTTTACATCAATATCTTTTCAATTGCCCCCTAGTGCTATGCTACTAAAATCCTGTTCCGCCAAGCTACATTGAGCGAATCCCAAACAAGACTCCAATCCATTGATGGATTCCAGGTGAACTATGTCAATTTGGGACTCAAGTCTATTGAAAAAAGCACTGATCTTTGAGTTTAAGAAAGTCAGCTGTAGATGGTGGGCGAGAAGTGTAAAAACTTCTCCCGAAGCTTCTCCTTGCGTTGCTGGTGTTGCTGGAGAATACCAGATCCTTCACCTTGAGTTGGACTATTCCCATTCAAAGCTCAATTAAGAAACACTAAAATCGAGATTGAACTATTTTTGTGTCCACTGGTTTGATACTGAGCAAAGACCAGATAACGGAACTAGCGGCAGCGCGTAGTCGAGAAAGCTGCAGAACTTTAAATTAACGAAAATAAATTTCATATGTATGTTCACGACAGGTTGCCTTTATTTGTTAAGTGCGACCGTGTATATTTATTGTTCACTTGTACGCTGAATAACTTTTCAAATAATTGAAAAGTTCCACGTAAACCACGTCGTGGTCACCAAAATGTACTAAGTTGCCGATCTTTTTCGACAACAATTAACTAATAAACTAAGTTTACACCCAGAAAAATGTAGAACGAATAATTTGAGAACGAACGTTCTTGAAACCATCCCGAATCGTACTTGAAATTTTGAGAACACTCGTTCTATTCGTTCTTAAATATAACCATTCAACCAGAAAAAGTGAATTCCCAGGGTGGTGCAGCTGTTAGAGGCGATCGGACAAAGAAATGTTGTACATATAGGTACCGACTTCGAATCCTCGCCGCGACAAGTCCCCTACTTACATTTTTTAAAAAGCTTTTTTCTGTTTTTTTTTGTAAATATTTATAAATTGTTTTTTTTTTCTTTATAAAATCCTTTATAAATGGTTAAAATATAAATAAATATAACTTTTACGTTAGTCCTATCGTCACAGTATTTGTGCCTTCTTAAGTCAACGCATTTTAAGAAGCGTGCGTGGTCGAGTCGGCTAAAGCGTCTGTCTGCAGTGCAAGTGGTTGTGGGTTCAAACCGAGGTCGGGGTAAAAGTTTTCCTCACTATCGCTTTAATCATTACTAAAAGTTTTTTCAGAATATAACTAACATTTAATATATGTTTAACTGTAAAAATAAGTTAAATAAATAATGATGTTAGGTAAAATATTTAAAGTACAAAAGTACTTAAATTTAGAATTTTTGTACTTAAAACAATCGTTTTATTTCAAGAACGTTCGTTCTCAAATCTTTAAATTCGGGCTTGAATTTTTCGTACTTGATTTTAAATTTTCGTTCTTGGATCAAGAAATTTCGTGCTTACCTAACTTTCGAAATCGTTCGTACTTGATTTGATATCGAAAAGCTCGAATTTTTCCCTGAACGCATCGCAGGACCAGACGACCCACCACCAAAATAGTACCACGGAGTGTAATGTATAATGTATTTATTTAAAAAAGAAATCGAGAAAGAAAATCTTTGGATTTTTTCGACAAAAATATGGTTTTCGGTGAACACGTAGCCCTGTTAAGAATTATCCGACGAACAAAAATGTTATGGATGGTCGCTTTAAGAGGTGTATTTCTTATTTTTTAAGTACTTAAAAATTAAAAACCAGTGGCTTTGTAAATAAATATATTTGCAAGAAAACATGTAACAATAAAAATGTTATTGGTAAGAACCGACATATAAAGTCAAGCACTAGTTCCTAATTAAGCGACTATATGGGTACTTATCTGGGATTAAGAAATGCTAGGCGACTATTCGATGCAAGTACGCGAAAAAGTTCAAACAATAAAGTCTTTTTCCCAAATCTGAATATTTGTATGTTTTTAGGGGGGCGTGGTGTTTATCGAAAACCATATTTTTGTCGAAAAAATCCAAAGGTTTTCTTTCTCGATTTTTTTTAAAATTAAATTAAATGTCTTTGAATCGAGTGTACATGCATTAGATGACACTATTTTGATCGTTTCTCAATATTGAAAAACGCGAAAACAGACGACTTCCCTTGAAAAACATTTTAGTACCACTGCGGACTTGTGATGATTTTGAGACATTTTACTAAACTACGCATATCTCCGAATGTACACCCGATTTGCAAAAATTAGGCCTCAAATTTTTGGGACTAACGGCCCTTTAGATTTGCATACTCAAAATAATTAAAAAATATTTATTAATATTATTAAAAAAGTAATAAAAACTAGCTATGAAAAAAAAAACCAAAAATGAAACTTTTTTGAAACTTTCAGATGTATGATCACCATCAATTTCGGTCCGATCACAATGCGCCATACCTTTTCCGAAAGGTGCATCTATTTCCTTTCGAAGAGTGCCAGTTTACAATTTGTTTGACCATCGGTTTTTGAGAGCTGTTACATTTAATAAAACAAGTGGTCAAAAATCTAGCTATTTCAAATATCTCCAAAACGATTCTTTGGAAAAATTTTTTTTTTCATCGTGATCAGTTACTCAACATTAAACGAAAAAAATAGGTCCCAGCGTTTATATATTTTGGCTGTAAACTAGTGTAATCGCTATTTCTAAAGTTATGTGCATTTATCTCCATAAACACCAAAGTTAATCTGATCGATTATATGGCAGCTATATGATAAAGTTTTCCGATCCAAATAATTCTCACGGATCATATGCGCACGGATACAAAATGGCGACTGGAAAAGTTTTACATCAATATCTTTTCAATTGCCCCCTAGTGCTATGCTACTAAAATCCTGTTCCGCCAAGCTACATTGAGCGAATCCCAAACAAGACTCCAATCCATTGATGGATTCCAGGTGAACTATGTCAATTTGGGAGCATTTGGACTCAAGTCTATTGAAAAAAGCACTGATCTTTGAGTTTAAGAAAGTCAGCTGTAGATGGTGGGCGAGAAGTGTAAAAACTTCTCCCGAAGCTTCTCCTTGCGTTGCTGGTGTTGCTGGAGAATACCAGATCCTTCACCTTGAGTTGGACTATTCCCATTCAAAGCTCAATTAAGAAACACTAAAATCGAGATTGAACTATTTTTGTGTCCACTGGTTTGATACTGAGCAAAGACCAGATAACGGAACTAGCGGCAGCGCGTAGTCGAGAAAGCTGCAGAACTTTAAATTAACGAAAATAAATTTCATATGTATGTTCACGACAGGTTGCCTTTATTTGTTAAGTGCGACCGTGTATATTTATTGTTCACTTGTACGCTGAATAACTTTTCAAATAATTGAAAAGTTCCACGTAAACCACGTCGTGGTCACCAAAATGTACTAAGTTGCCGATCTTTTTCGACAACAATTAACTAATAAACTAAGTTTACACCCAGAAAAATGTAGAACGAATAATTTGAGAACGAACGTTCTTGAAACCATCCCGAATCGTACTTGAAATTTTGAGAACACTCGTTCTATTCGTTCTTAAATATAACCATTCAACCAGAAAAAGTGAATTCCCAGGGTGGTGCAGCTGTTAGAGGCGATCGGACAAAGAAATGTTGTACATATAGGTACCGACTTCGAATCCTCGCCGCGACAAGTCCCCTACTTACATTTTTTAAAAAGCTTTTTTCTGTTTTTTTTTGTAAATATTTATAAATTGTTTTTTTTTTCTTTATAAAATCCTTTATAAATGGTTAAAATATAAATAAATATAACTTTTACGTTAGTCCTATCGTCACAGTATTTGTGCCTTCTTAAGTCAACGCATTTTAAGAAGCGTGCGTGGTCGAGTCGGCTAAAGCGTCTGTCTGCAGTGCAAGTGGTTGTGGGTTCAAACCGAGGTCGGGGTAAAAGTTTTCCTCACTATCGCTTTAATCATTACTAAAAGTTTTTTCAGAATATAACTAACATTTAATATATGTTTAACTGTAAAAATAAGTTAAATAAATAATGATGTTAGGTAAAATATTTAAAGTACAAAAGTACTTAAATTTAGAATTTTTGTACTTAAAACAATCGTTTTATTTCAAGAACGTTCGTTCTCAAATCTTTAAATTCGGGCTTGAATTTTTCGTACTTGATTTTAAATTTTCGTTCTTGGATCAAGAAATTTCGTGCTTACCTAACTTTCGAAATCGTTCGTACTTGATTTGATATCGAAAAGCTCGAATTTTTCCCTGAGTGTAAACAACTGTTTTTGTGATGAACCGTGGAATTTTTTATAGCGCGATAGCAACTTCTGCGATCGCTGGATTTCGAAATACAACTAATCTGCAAGATAACTTTCGACAGTCAGAAAAGAGAGGGAGAGAGAGACTTAAACATATGCCCTCGAAGTTCGAATGAGTGGCAATAGGAAGAGCGAGTTGTTGCACTTCTTAAAAAGAGTTGTATTATCTAAAGCTCCGAACAACAACCTACCGCCTTCAAAGACACTTTTTTTTTGTTGATAAAACGGTACATTGTCTAATCCGCTTGCTATCAATTATTTTACTTGCACTTTTTTCTGTTGCAATTATATTTTCAGATTTTTTTTTTGTTCCCTTATCTAAGGTTTTAGAGAACGCTATAGTCGGGTGCCCCGACTATCAGATACCCGTTACTCAGCCAAAGTGAGTGCGAGGGAGATGGAGATAGAAAATTTTTAACCTGGCATAACTTTTTAACGAATGGTTCTACATTTCGATAGGTATTGATAAATGCAATAAAACTGCATTTTTACTTTTCCAAAATCTTCAAAGGTGTGGGCGCCAGACATTTTTTAAACTCGTTTATTGTGGGCGTAAGGCGATTGTGGGCGTTAGAGGGGGCGTGGCCCCCGGTTGAAACAAACTTGCGCTGCGTAGGAAGCCAAAGAATATGTGTGGGTAATTCCAATTCTCTAGCTTTTGTAGTTTCTGAGATCAGCGTTCATCCGGACGGACAGACGGACATGGCTAGATCAACTCGGCTAGTGACCCTGATCAAGAATATATATACTTTATAGGGTCGGAAACGCTTCCTTCTACCTGTTACATACTTTTGAACGAATACAATATACCCTTTTACTCTACGAGTAACGGGTATAAATATAATCCTCACATGTAATATTTTATGCAATAACTCAGGAAGCTATATATTGCTGTTAATTTTTATACCCTTGCAGAGGGTATTATAGTTTCAGTCAGGAGTTTGTAACGCAGTGAACGACCACATAAAGTATATATATTCTTGATCAGCACCAACAGACGAGTCCATCTAGCCATGTCCGTCTGTCCGTTTCTTTGCGAACTAGTCTCTCAGTTTTAAAGCTATCGCGATGAAACTTTCCCAAAAGTCTTCTTTTTATTGCAGGTAGTATATATGTCGGAGCGAGCCGGATCGAACCACATAAAACAAATATAAGAAAATTCCTTGTAACTTTTTAGAAAGTAGGCGTTTTGATTTTTGAACTTAAAAATAAAATATTAAATAGGCACGCATAATCTGGAATCGCTGGAACTGCACCGATTAAACTATTTTTATTTACTTTATCTGCAAGGGTATATAAGCTTCGGCTGGCCGAAGCTAGCTTCCTTTCTTGTTTTTTTAGGCATTCCTGACAAGTATACATATACAAAATGGTCATAGCCTGAAGAAGAAGTTGTGCGGTACGGCCGCAAACCAATGCTTTGCACAACCGCGACAGCCCACGTGGCCAGTTCTCTCCTCTCTCTCGCAGCTTTCCTGAGTTGTTGCATTAGAGACGCGGCGAATTTGGCCGTCGGCGAGGTTGGCCTCTTAACATTTTAGGCACTACCGTGCTGGGGATAGTGCTGACACCGGTCGCCGTTTCCAAGGCGGTCCTATCCTCTAAGAACCGCACGCACTCGAATAGGACGTGGTTTGCGTCCTCCTCGATTCCAGAGCCGCAGGTTGGGCATCCGTCCCTTGTGTCGTGACCGAACTTCATCAAGTATGACCGGAAGCACCCGTGTCCACTCAGAATCTGGGTCAGGTAGAAATCAACCTGCCCATGCTTCCTTTTCAGCCATGGACTCAAGACTGGAATGAAAGCGTGGGTCCAGCGGCCAGAGGTTGCGGAGTCCCATCTCTCCTGCCACAAAGAGTTTGATCTCTGTCTCCCGAGCTGTCGCGCCTCACGCCTAGATAGGTCGTCCGTGCTCGTAACCGCTTTCTCCACTTCTGCCTCTCTTACTAGCTCGTTTATTGGAACTAGACCAGCGATGACCAGCGCCGCTTCCTCAGAGATCGTCCGGAAGGCACAGGATATCCTGATGGCACATAGTCTGTGCGTGCTTTCCAAGCCAATCATGTACGATGGCGTCGTAGCGGCTTTACCTCATACCGGGGCGGCTTTTGGGACTTTTATAGAAGTTTCCTCCGTTCCTGCTTTGGGCCCCTCGTATTAAGTAGAATCCGCGCGAATGATCTGGCGGTCGCTGCGGCCTTCTTGTTGGCATACTCTAGGTGCTCTTTATAAGACAGCCTGGTGTCAATCATGACGCCTAGATATTTAACTGCTCTTTGTGAAACTAAGTCGACCCCGCCAACCATCAGCTTGGCTGTCTCGACGAGTTGCCGGCTGCTTATAAGTTGCCGGCTGTCTTAAGTGCCGCGAGTTGAAGCCCGGCAAGTGACAGCCATAACTCCACCTTCCTTACCGCTGTGTTGGCCATGTCCTCCACTTCGGCTGTCGTCTTAGCCACAATCGTAATGGCGACGTCGTCCGCGAATCCAGTCACATGGACGTTGGCAGGCATGGGAAGCCTCAGCACTCCGTCGTACATTATGTTCCACAGCAAGGGGCCCATTACCGATCCTTGTGGCACCCCAGCAGTAACATTGCACAATGGGCAAAAAGTCCGAAATTTACGCATAAAGTCTAGTTTTAAAGCTAGATGCTTCAAATTTGGCATACGAATGTAAAATGTTAATGTAGGATTTCGGATTTTTTTCTTTTTTTAATTAAGCCACCCCTTCTCCCACAACCAATAAAAAACAAAAAAATTTTAAGGTTACGTTGTAAAATTTTATTTATAGATATGTCTCTTTTGCTTCATCATCTAGTATGATATTTAAATTTTCATTAGAATCGTCGCCAGAGTCCGAATCCACATTTTCCAGTTGTGAAATTATTTTGCAGTTCGGAACAGAAGGAGTTTTTAGAAGATTTAGTACTTCTCTCGGAAGATTTTTTTTTTTAATTTCTTTTGCCTTTCGCCTAAACATATGCTGGATATTAATGGGTCAGAAGAATCCATAGCTCTATAAAAAACATCTGCCATGTTGTTTAATCGGCTATTCTTTCGAGCATGAGATTTCCGGTCGCTTTTATAAAACTTATTTCTTGCTTCTGATATACTGCTGTTAAGTAAGTCCATTTTCCAACAAAAATGCCAATGCTTCATCAGGGGTAAGTGGAATAATCACCTGAGATTTCAAAGTTCCAGTCGCGTTGCCTGTCTGTTGTTCTCTGACACCTTTTAATGCATTAAACAAATCATCCTCTCTAGCCCTCTTCGCTGAAACAAAAGCCGCATGTACTAAGTGATCTGTTGAATCTACTTCTGAAGAAAGATCGTTTGTTAACTTTTGTTTTAAACGTTTTCCAGCATGTTCATAAGTTAGATTTGGCCTTCCCATTTTAGATGGACATGGATCCGTAAGCTGTTGCTCAATGGTGATTGTCTGCGAAAGCTATGCTGAGTGCTGAACCTTAAATCTAGACAACATTCGGTTGCATTTAGGCAAATATTTTTTGATGTGTGATATGAATGTGTTAACTTTTTCCTCGACATCGTTAGCCTGTGACATGCAGACTTCATTCACATTTAATTTTTCTAAAATCCACTTCTTTAAGGCAGAGGCGTCGCGTCCATTGCTCTCCCAAATCTCCAGCAATGTTAAGCGGCGAAACTCATATTCAGCTGCAACATGTCATTTTTTTTCGAAAAGGGGCAAAAACGGGCAAAGGAAATTATTAACGCACTAATCTATATATTTTTACGAAAAACATACCATTTTTAGCTGCTCGCAGGAGCGCGCGGCAAAAAAGTTACACATCACGGAACACAGCTACAGTTGTTTATTTTTAGTTTAAAAAACACACGAACAACAATTGAACAGACACAACAAAGCACATAGAACATCTAGAAACTACCACGCAAAGTTTAATCTACATACCTGTACGATTATTTTCCATATTTACAAATTGTTTTTACTTTTACGAAAAAGCCACAACATAGATGCAATGTTTACAAATTTGTACGGTTGCATTTTTATAAATCAAGCTAGCAATCAATCAGCTGACTTTGTTGGCGCGGGAAATTCAAATCGCAGCTTTTAAAAATTTTTTGAAAACAGTTTTATTTTATCCAGAGTATGCCTAATTGGAAAATACATTCAATTTTGCATATTAAAACTATAACAACTCTGACTTTATGCGTAAATTTCTGACTTTTTGCCCATTGTGCATTGTACTCTTTTGGCCCGTCGCTCGTAACGAACAGCAGGACCCTTTGGTCAAGGTAGCTGTCGACTATCTTGATGAGGTACCCCGGGATCCGTTGCAGCCTTAGGGCCTCCATAATCCCTGTCCAGTTCACAGTGTTGAAAGCATTCTTGATGTCGAGCCTACTGGTCTCACAGTATTTCTTTGTACCGCTTTTCCAACGCTTCCCGCGAATGGATTCCGCTGGTATCCCGGTGACCGTTCGGATCCCGTCTAATGTGGACTTTCCTTTCCGGAATCCAAACTGGGTGGGGGAAAGGCCGCCAGCCGCATCTATGCCCAGATTTAGCAGTTTCGGGATAAGCTTTTCGAACACTTTGTCAACTGTGTCGATCAGACAAATTGGTCTGTAGGAGGAAGCATCACCGGGTGGGTTCCCATGTTTGTTCAGGACAACAGCTGCTGAACTTTCCATCTCTGGGAAAATGTTCCCTCGCGCAGGCAGGCGTTGTAGAGCGCCGCGAAAGTGCCCGGCAGAACCGCAAGCGCCAGCTTCATTGCTTTGTTGGAAACTTCGTCGGGTCCTGGGGCTTTATTATTCTGCAGGCTGCGTCCTGCTTCAGCAGCCTCGGTCCCCGTTATTGCCTTACCCGAAGGGAAAAATGTGCGAACGATCTCACTCAGGGTTTCAGGGTCCGTTGGAGAGCGGCTGCCTGCATTTATTAGCTTGACTACGAGTCTGTAGGCCCCACCCCATGGATCCTGTTCGGCTCTGTCGCATAGCTTCAGGAAACATTACCGTTTACTGTCCTGAATGGCGTGCTTCATGGACCTCCTAGCTTGCTTAAAGGCAGCGTGTGCAGCCTCGGCCCTGCCCGTCCTTCTTGAGCGTTGAAGAGCTCTTCTGGCTCTGAGGCATTTCCTTTTAGGCTCATGGTCTCTCCTAAACGGCTTGCGCTGCAGCATACCTGCCCTGCACGCATCCTTAAGGCTGGCTGCTATCCCGTCAGCATTGGTGTTACCGTCTGCTTCCGTGACGAAATGCATGTCCGCAAGGCACCTGTTCATCTGCTCGGCGTTCACCGTCTCTTGGCGTTAGCCCTTGCCTACCCGGTTCAGAGTTCCTGGTCCCGGGCGTGTGCTCACTGTGAATAGTATTGCCTCGTGGTCACTGGTCGTGCAGAAGTCACTTTTTTTTTAGTGAGAACGTCGGGCTAGCGTGGAGCTCACAAAAGTGAGGTCTATGATAGACCCAGCTCCAGCCCTATTGAAAGTCTCCTGCGTCCCTTTGATTGGCAGCGCAACGTCCAGCGTTGCTGTTGGTGGTGGGGCACCCAAATTCTTCGGCCCACGAGATGAAGCCGCCTGCTATGATAGTAGTGTCCAGTGCACGGCTAAAGTTCACCTTGGAGAGACTAGGTGCTAGATAGCAGCTGTACCCACGTTTCGGCTATTCGAGCTTTGGCGAAACCCGTTGCCTTACGCACGTCCAGGAATGATTTGCCGTTTCTCCTGCACAGCCATATCGCGGCCTTGCCTGATGTGTCCGTTACCCAGCCGCCGTCGTCCTTGACTTCGCTGATGATAGCCAGATCCGCCTTACATTCCCTTCCTGACTGCAGGAGTACGTCCTACGCAGCCCGGCAGTGAGGCAGGTTTATCTGCATCACTTCCATTCTCGAGGTTTGCCTACGGCTACACCGCCTGCTTCCTGCTTGGTGGTTCCTCGACTTCGGACCTCCTTCAGTGCATAAAAAGCATACGCTCTCGTTAGGGCATTAAGCGATTTTGTGCCACGTTTTGCCACATTTGATGCAGCTTCTGTCCACTTTGCTATGGCACTTTGCACCAAAGTGCCCAATCTCCAGGCACTTGTAGCACCAGGGCTGCGAGTCCCTCTCTTTTACTTTGCAGATGGACCATCCTATCTTGATCTTGCCCTAACCAACAACCGCTTCTGCATCTTTCCCTGTATGAAGGACGGAGACTCCTCAGTTTAACAGATGCGCGGCGTTCACGGCAAATTGGTCCACCGGAGCTTTGGTGACATTTTCGGCCACCACTAGTGGATCCAGGTCGCTTATCACCACCGTCTTCGTCCAAGAACCGTCGCTTCTCCAAGAACCGCTTCAAGGCTCTCTTTGATTTCCTCCGTGCTGTTGAAATCGCTTCTGTGCGTTCGCTGTACGCCTGACCTTCTTAACTCGGGAGCTGAGGTTTTGCAGCTTGCCGTCGTCCCTACGGGTGACCATAGCTAGGACTTTGCTGTATTTCTTGCAATTGGCTTCCACTATAAGGGCGTCCGGGCGGTTAGGCTTTCGGTGTCACATTTTTGAAGCAGCCTTTGTCTAGGCAGAGGTCGCGTCTTTTCTAGCGCTGCCTCTCGCGGCTGTTTTTTCACGGGGGCCTCTGGTTTTGGCATGGTCTTGGTCCATCTAGAGCCGTGTCGGGTTGGCTGAGCCTTCGCCACGTGTCTGTCGCCAGAACTCCGTTTGTGCGGCGTTGTCCTGTTTGAGACATACCGGTGTCTGTTACTCCTTGCTCTCGCTGTTCCGGAGTGGGCCTTTGCATTTTATGCACTCCATGGGCGCTTTTTGCATGTGGGAGTCCCCAGCTTGGCTGAGGGAGATCAGTGTACCTTTTTGGAGGAACTTCATTCTCGAGAACATTGCTTTCATGGTCACATTAATATGACGCCCCTGCATGACACTCGTGAAATGGATGACTTCGTCGAGGAGCACTCCAATCTCCGCGAGCTGTTCCGGTCCCGTGAGCTCCTGCTCCGCTTTGGCCCTCTTTGCAGAAGTCATTGATGCATTTTATACCTACTGCCAGGTTTGTTTGCATTTTTCCGCTCCTACTCGGTCGCCAGATACAATTTGCGGTGTACCGCCTATGCGGTGGGGTTGAGCGGTCAGCTGGCGTGACCGACTTGTTGTTGTGGGCGCCGCCACAATTGGTCGCAAGAGAGTTTGGAAAAAACAAAATACACGGGAAAGAGAAAGTTCCCATGCTGGGTTTGGGGCAGCACTGACTACGGGCTCC
Organism: Drosophila pseudotakahashii; assembly: GCA_035046095.1. Taxonomy (NCBI): domain Eukaryota; kingdom Metazoa; phylum Arthropoda; class Insecta; order Diptera; family Drosophilidae; genus Drosophila; species Drosophila pseudotakahashii. Next base: position 43,144 of record JAWNOE010000051.1, on the reverse strand, counting down.
ATCGGTCACCCGGAGTCGGGCCTCCACGTGTAAGTCGTCTACGGCGGCTCGTGCATCTGCGGAATGCTCTGTGTTATCGTGCTTACGTTGCCTTACGTTACGCTACGTGACTTTTCTCCTTATGTTCGGGCATATGTACGTATATTAATAAGCATGCATCACAATTATATGTGTGTATGTAATACATACATACTATGTATGGGTGGGTATGTGTGTTTGTGGGAACCCGGAAATATATGGGTGTAAATTGTAATTTTTATATTTGGAAATTATAAATAATGTGGACTGTATTGTATGTGTGTATGTTTCTCCTTATGTACATATGTTGAGATGGACGGGTATATGTACGTACATTAAAGAGTAGGCATCTGGATGTATGTGAATATGTACACGAAAATGTATGGAAATAGGGAAAACGAAGAAAGAAGCCGAAAAATGGCGATCGTATTAATGGTGGAAAAGGCAATACGAAGAGGAAGACGGAATTTGGCGATCGTATGCATAATGGAAATGGCCGATCAGACAGATATAAGAAAATTGGCCTGGAACTATTGGAAATATCTAGCTGGTTGGCAGTAGAAATAAGAAAGGTCGTACTTATCTTGAATTTTTAAAGAGGAAATTGGAAAATCCGCTGGTGAACGCTGGAACTTGTAATTTGCAACGTCTGGAAATATCCACTCGATGGATCATGAATTGGAAGGTGGCGGCTTTCCTGCTTCTGTTGTCGTCTGGTTCCCGTACCAAAATTAGAAGTCTCTTTTAAACGTTATAAAAAATTCTTCACTTTATTTGACACTTCCTGTGCTCTCTTTCACTAGTAAAATAGAACTAACTTAAAGCTACGGGGTGGAGGTTTCAAGAAGGGGCTTGGAAAGTGGAGTGAAGACACTTAACAGTGCGAGAGAGCGACATGCGAGACATCTGGAAGAATTGCTCTCACGACCGTTAAGTCTCCTGGGCCGGTTGAAAGGGAACTGGAAAGCAGAAAAAAATAACTATTCAAGAGTTTAAAAAAAGCAATACATTTTTTTATTAATATGTAAATATTAGGGGTTAAAAAAAAAAAAAAAAAACACCATGCATTTCTCGTCTTGACGTGGAATTGAACTCACACTTGCGAGGTTATAAGCTTGAATTACATATTCATGCACGCACGCGTTAGTCCCCTAGGCTACCAATAAAGGAACTTTTCTTCGATCTTGGAAACTATAAAAGCTAGAAAGATGGGATTATTAATGCAGACTCCTTGGGTTCATCGAGTTGCTACGCCCCTCTAACGCCCACAATCGCCTTAAATGTGTCTGGCGCCCACATCCTTAAAGATTCTAAAAATTTATAAATCCAATTTTATAGTGTTTATAAATACCTAGAGAAAATTTTTTTTTTAATCGGACCATTCATTAAAAAGTTATTCGCAATCAAAGTTTTATATCTCCATCGCACTCCCTTTAGCTGAGTGACGGGTATCAGATAGTCGGGGCACCCGACATATAACATCATTTAAATGTTTCAAGGACTCTAAAATACAGTTCGGATATACACACACAAAATTAAATGCTCAGGAAACGTTAGTTGTTCTGAGCTGGCCAATGTGGCTGTTTTTGATTTCAAATAACTTCCGAACCTGACTTTTACAATATCGTGTCATACACTAAAATTTGGGGAATCTCAAGGGCTATACAGATTGAAGTTTTAAAACAAGAGAGAATGCTATAGTCGGGTGCCCCGACTATCAGATAGCCGTTACGCAGCTAAAGGGAGTGCGAGGGAGATGGATATATAAAACTTGGATCGGGCATAACTTTTTAACGAATGGTCGGATTTGAAATCTTTAAAGGTGTGTGCCCCAGACACAGACACACACACACATAAAATCCTTTAAGGCGATTGTGGGCGTTAGAGGGGGCGTGGCGCTCGGCTGAAATAAACTTGCGCTGCGTAGGAAGCCCAAGAATTTGTGTTGTTAATCTCACATTTCTAGCTTTTGTAGTTTCCGAGATCTTAGCGTTCATCCAGACAGACAGACAGACGGACAGACGGACGGACGGACATGGCTAGATCGACTCGGCTAGTGATCCTGATCAAGAATATATATACTTTATAGGGTATGCTTCCTTCTAGCTGTTACATACTTTTGCACAAATACAATATACCGTTTTACTCTACGAGTAACGGGTATAAAAATCGTTACAGCCGTTTTTAAGAAATTAAAAAAATATTTAAAAAAAATTTTGTTTATTATAATTTTTTAAAATATTGTATTTAGAAAAATAACGTTAAGACGGTAATTAAAGAATTTTAAAATACCTGTTTTTCCGCTTCTTCCAAAAGTGGTAGAACTAATGTTTCTTATATCGAGCTGTTTAACACCTCTAAAATTTATGATCCTAAAACATCATTTTGGGACAAACTGACAATTAGAATACAATTTTCATTTTGGAAAGCCCTCCAAAGATTGGAATAACTTTCGAACGAAGCATCGGATTTTATTTGCAATAGGAAAAACACAACTAGAATACTACAAGAGACCTTTTATCTCCACCGGCCCCAACAGCTCAAAATTTCTAAATTTTTACTTTCACAGCTCTCTCTCCCAAACCTGTTGAACCTTTTGAGTCTGTCGCTATTTTAAAAGACTTAAAATTTTTAAATCATTTGCATAAAGTAGACATTCTGAAAAAAGACAGAACTTGATATCATTAATGAATTAATGAAAGGCAGAGGTCCCATAGCACTCCCTTGTGGAATGCCAGAGGTTGCAAATAGGAATCAGAGAAATGTCCATTAATATTCACTCTATAAAGACGATGGTGTAAATATGATTTTATCCAATTTAGTAATGCTGAATGTATAACAAAACGAGCTAGTTTTGCCAGTAGAGCACTGTGGCTAACTTTGTCAAAGGCTTTCGCGAAATCAGTGTATATAGCATCAACCTGAGATCGCATATTAAAGGCATGAACACAATAGTTGCTTAAAGCGGCAAGGTTAGTCGTGGTTGACCGACCTGCTACAAAACCATGCTGAAAAGTGTTTATATATGTTTTAGCAAGAAATGATAATTTATGGGCAACAATGCGCTCGAAGAGTTTAGCGATATTAGTGATCTTTGCTATATGCCTGTAATTGGCAATGTTATTCTTCGGCCCTGATTTTAAGATTGGAGTCACGGATGCGACCTTCCATCTTTTCGCAAAGTGTCCACTAGAAAGTGATTACACTTTAAAACAAATTGGTACAATACAAAAAATGTTAAGTGCATTTTTCATTTTTTTTTTAATTTCAACGATTTTTGTTTTGGAAACGATTTTTGGTTTGCATATTGGCAATGTCACCGAAATATTTTGCGAGGCTACAGTCGATGTTTCTTGCACAGTTTTCAGCAACTCTAGGAAGTTTTGGTTTTGTGTCTCTAAAATCGCCTGCAACACACCGTCAGAATGTTCATGTGGCGATGGGGATCCCAATTCTAATGTCGGAGATAGGGGTCTCTTGGCCGCTTCGCGTGTTGATTTGACTTTACTTTTATTTGCGTTTTTCTTAGAAAGATGCGCAGCGAGTCGCAATTGTACGTGTTGCCCGTTCAAAGGTTCTTGAAAAAATGAGTCCTGAAAAATTTACTATTTTGCACAACTCCATTGTGTTCTTGTCATTCTGTAGTCACTTGTCATTATACCCGTTACTCGTAGAGTAAAAGGGTATATTGTATTCGTGCAAAAGTATGTAACAGGGAGAAGGAAGCTTTTCCGACCCTATAAAGTATATATATTCTTGATCAGGATCACTAGCCGAGTCGAACTAGCCATGTCCGTCTGTCCGTCTGTCCGTCCGTATGAACGCTGAGATCTCGGAAACTATAAAAGCTAGAGGATTGGCATTTTGCAAGCATATTCTTGGAGTTCCTACGCAGCGCAAGTTTATTTCAAAATGGTGCCACGCCCCCTCTAACGCCCTCAATCGCTCTAAACCATTTTTTGAAAGGTGTCTGGCGCCCACACCATAAAAGATTTTGGAAAAGTAAAAATGCAGTTTTATTGTGATTATCAATACTTATCGAAATGTAGATGAAATTTTTCAAATCGGACCATTCGTTAAAAACTTATGCCCGATCAAAGATTTTATATATCTATCTCCCTCGCACTCCCTTAGCTGAGTAACGGGTATCTGATAGTCGGGGCACCCGACTATAGCGTTCTCTCTTGTTTTCATTTGTTCTCTACTACCTTTAATTTCACTCTCGATATTGCAACGACAATTGCGCCACACTCGGCTAAGGTGAGTTCCCACCTAGCCAAGCTCTTGAAACCTTAAAACGGTCTCAGAAGCTGACACTTCTTTTTTTCAACTCTTCATTTGAAGTTCATTCTCATTCTCTCAGTTACATGGTTTTTTAATTTACATCAATTATTATTATCATTAATTCTCTCGATATACTCATATGTATGTACATTAGGGTGGACTTTTTTAAGGTCGATTGAGCTCAGCATCTGAAATGGTAGGTTTCTGTGCCAAAAAAATGTATGTGAGAACAGAAAAATTTTATTTCAACGTTTAGGCGGTGCGCAATGGCCCTAAAGTTTCAGTAAAATAACTTGTACGAATCGTAATATATATTTCTTTCTTCCTTAACTTTTAAACTTTTTTATTCCGTACGAATAAAAGAGTCAAGTAGAAGTTTATTTCATGCCTATTAACAGTTGGACGTTGCCTAGCCTGTAGGGCTTCTATATCCGAACGAAAAGAACCGAGTTCGATCCCCGACCCACCAAGTTTTTCTTTTTGTGTGACTCACACTAAAATAGAGATTCTATATTATAATTTTGATGATTAACTGTAACTTTTGCGTTCGCCAATAAAAGTTACAGTAAAAGAAATGCTGACTATTATTTTTAAGTTGTTTAAGTCTTTTAAGTTTAAGTTAAGTCTCCCAGGGACTTGAATTTTATCAACGACTTATCTTGGGAAAGGGATTTAGATACTTTTTAAGACACTGTCAAAGTATAAAATCAAGTTTACGGCATCTAGATGAATCTGCAATATGCGTTATAAACTTTAAAGCCGTTGCGCACCGCTTGAAGCTATTATTTTTTACTTTTTCTTTCTTAAGGATACAAAAAGTCAAATTTATAAGTGGGTTAGAGTATGACCTTAGAAATTTCATACAATTTTAAAACAAGAAAGGAAGTTAACTTCGGCAAGCCGAAGTTTATATACTCTTGTAGTTATAATAAGTACCCAAAGTTTAGTCCTCACTCGATCGGTGGTGTTCCTGGGATTCCAAATATATTATTGCCTATTAAAAATGTTGATATTAAATTGTCACAAAACTAAAACGCCTACTTCCTACAAAGTTATAATGTATTTTTATATATTTTTTGAGATTATTCCTATGGGAGCCATAAGATATTGTGGTCCAATCCGGCTCGTTCCGACATATGTACTACCTGCAATAGAAAGACGACTTTTGGGAGGTTTCATCGCGATAGCTTTAAAACTGAGAGACTAATTCGCATAAAAACGGACTCACGCACATGGCTAGATGGACTCGGCTATTGGTGCTGATCAAGAATATATATACTTTGTGTGGTCGGAAACGTCTCCTTCACTGCGTTGCAAACATCTGACTGAAATTATAATGCCTCTGCAAAGGTATAAAAATATGACAAAAATTAATTTTTGACTTTGAAAGAGTGCCACTACCTGAGTTTTTGAGATATTCTTGGTTAGTTAGGTTCGGACAGTTTCTAGATTATTTCTTTCCAACATAAACTTGGTTTCATACAAATCGGATCTACACAGCACCCTGTGACCGATCCACAGCTGGCCTACTTATTTTTTTAATATAGCCTGACAAAAAATTCTCACGGCCGGCATTTTAAAGATAAAAAAAATAAAAATTGGTTAAAATTAGCTCAATCCCTTATTGGATCAAAAATATCACAAAAACCTGAAAAATTACAGTTTTATATGTAAGAAAAAACATTTTTTTTTAATATTATTTATAATAATATGATTACAAAACAAAATTTAAGTGTCCTCCGTTTTTTTGTTTAGTGTAATCGAATTTTTATTTTAATGATCAGTACAAGGTATACCATAAATACTAAAACCCGTTATAACAAAGTTATTCTTTTGAAAAGATAATGTAAAATAATTTTTTAATTATTAATATATAATAACTGTAACTTTATACCGTTCTTTAGAGATTTCATCGTAACTAACATTTGTGAAACAAATGTGCGTGTGTTTTTTCTGTTTTTAGGTCGAACCCTTCAAATACAGAATTTAGAGTTTTTATTTTGATTTGTCAAAATAAACTGTCAATTGCAAAGAAACCGTATTATTATTCAACACTTGAAATATACAAATAATTAGTTAAAAGATAGTTACGTAACTATCTTTATTGGTCAATATTACCAATCAAATTTTTTTGTGTGTAGAACTAGCGAATGGATAGCTACTTGGGCGGACGATATTGTTTTGTTGAATTTGGTCCCCAACTATTAGTTTTTCTTCTGCACTTTATCTATACGGACGTCTTTGTACAGTCTTATGTTCATCAATTAGACGAATTTCTAATTCTTCTGTAGTTATACGCCTGTGTGGCATGCCAGTTATAAATCGATATGAGAATTCATTCACACAAAAATTTGCAATTTTACCAATTAATTAGTTACTTTCACAACAACAAATATACACAATTAAGAAAGACACACACCCAAAGCAAAAACAAAATACTCGTAACTATTTTTTATAGTTACGTAACTATCCGTGACAATTTTACCAATCAATTTTTTTTGTGTGTAGAGCTCCAACGCTAACAGATCAGAACTCAATTTGCCAGCTGTGGAGCATTTAGGCAGTAAACTAGTGTTATCGAGACCTACAGCATTGGACCTGACATGCAGAATACTAGGTATGATATCACTTTGGTTTATACGTGTAAAGCTAAAACTAGTATCACAGAGGGGTTGAGTATTTAGATATTTATTTATTTATTTCGCCCACGGCTATACCTTAACTGGCTACTTATACAATTCAAACTTATCTTACGTACTAAAATATACAAAATGGTTTTAAAAATAGATAAAAATGGATTTTTTTTAAAAAGTAGTCTTCTTTCATATCATCTGGAAGTGCGTTAATGTCATATAAAGCCCTATAGAGGGGCTCATTTTGGGAATAATTAGTCCGCCTCAGCTCAAGAAAAAAGGGATCAAAATTCCGAAGTTGTCTGGACGGAGCATTAAAACCAACTTTCGAGAGTAACTACCATTCACCAAATCAAAGATGAAACAAATGGCGAGGATATTTCTGCGATGGGCAAGGGATGGAAGGTGTACAAGCTTATGTTGCTGGTGATATGAAGGAACAGGGTCCAAAAATCTTCGCGGCAATAATGCGAATTTCAGAAATTGTTTCTGTAGTCGTTCTATTCTGTTTCCCTGAGTGGTAGTAAAGGGATTCCACATAAGAGATGCATATTCCGGTTTAGCGCGAACAAATGCAAAATAAAGCGCCAGTCTGGTGTAGTGATCAGTGAATAGCGACACGTTCCGTTTCACAAATCCAAAAGTGGCATAGGCTCTAGGCATGATGTAATCGAAGTGCGCTGAGAACTTAAATTTCGAGTCAATCATCACACCTAGATCCAAGGATTTCTGCCGCAGCTGTAAAGATTGACCATTAATATTATAGGATGTGACGAAATTATATACAGATTTACTGTAAGTAACATAGAAGCACTTGTTTATGTTAAGAGGAAGCGCATTTCGGCTACATCAAGAGCTCAATGAATCGAAGTCCTGTTGAACCTTTTGAGTCTGTCGCTATTTTAAAAGACTTAAAATTTTTAAATCATTTGCATAAAGTAGACATTCTGAAAAAAGACAGAACTTGATATCATTAATGAATTAATGAAAGGCAGAGGTCCCATAGCACTCCCTTGTGGAATGCCAGAGGTTGCAAATAGGAATCAGAGAAATGTCCATTAATATTCACTCTATAAAGACGATGGTGTAAATATGATTTTATCCAATTTAGTAATGCTGAATGTATAACAAAACGAGCTAGTTTTGCCAGTAGAGCACTGTGGCTAACTTTGTCAAAGGCTTTCGCGAAATCAGTGTATATAGCATCAACCTGAGATCGCATATTAAAGGCATGAACACAATAGTTGCTTAAAGCGGCAAGGTTAGTCGTGGTTGACCGACCTGCTACAAAACCATGCTGAAAAGTGTTTATATATGTTTTAGCAAGAAATGATAATTTATGGGCAACAATGCGCTCGAAGAGTTTAGCGATATTAGTGATCTTTGCTATATGCCTGTAATTGGCAATGTTATTCTTCGGCCCTGATTTTAAGATTGGAGTCACGGATGCGACCTTCCATCTTTTCGCAAAGTGTCCACTAGAAAGTGATTACACTTTAAAACAAATTGGTACAATACAAAAAATGTTAAGTGCATTTTTCATTTTTTTTTTAATTTCAACGATTTTTGTTTTGGAAACGATTTTTGGTTTGCATATTGGCAATGTCACCGAAATATTTTGGGAGGCTACAGTCGATGTTTCTTGCACAGTTTTCAGCAACTCTAGGAAGTTTTGGTTTTGTGTCTCTAAAATCGCCTGCAACACACCGTCAGAATGTTCATGTGGCGATGGGGATCCCAATTCTAATGTCGGAGATAGGGGTCTCTTGGCCGCTTCGCGTGTTGATTTGACTTTACTTTTATTTGCGTTTTTCTTAGAAAGATGCGCAGCGAGTCGCAATTGTACGTGTTGCCCGTTCAAAGGTTCTTGAAAAAATGAGTCCTGAAAAATTTACTATTTTGCACAACTCCATTGTGTTCTTGTCATTCTGTAGTCACTTGTCATTATACCCGTTACTCGTAGAGTAAAAGGGTATATTGTATTCGTGCAAAAGTATGTAACAGGGAGAAGGAAGCTTTTCCGACCCTATAAAGTATATATATTCTTGATCAGGATCACTAGCCGAGTCGAACTAGCCATGTCCGTCTGTCCGTCTGTCCGTCTGTCCGTCCGTATGAACGCTGAGATCTCGGAAACTATAAAAGCTAGAGGATTGGCATTTTGCAAGCATATTCTTGGAGTTCCTACGCAGCGCAAGTTTATTTCAAAATGGTGCCACGCCCCCTCTAACGCCCTCAATCGCTCTAAACCATTTTTTGAAAGGTGTCTGGCGCCCACACCATAAAAGATTTTGGAAAAGTAAAAATGCAGTTTTATTGTGATTATCAATACTTATCGAAATGTAGATGAAATTTTTCAAATCGGACCATTCGTTAAAAACTTATGCCCGATCAAAGATTTTATATATCTATCTCCCTCGCACTCCCTTAGCTGAGTAACGGGTATCTGATAGTCGGGGCACCCGACTATAGCGTTCTCTCTTGTTTTCATTTGTTCTCTACTACCTTTAATTTCACTCTCGATATTGCAACGACAATTGCGCCACACTCGGCTAAGGTGAGTTCCCACCTAGCCAAGCTCTTGAAACCTTAAAACGGTCTCAGAAGCTGACACTTCTTTTTTTCAACTCTTCATTTGAAGTTCATTCTCATTCTCTCAGTTACATGGTTTTTTAATTTACATCAATTATTATTATCATTAATTCTCTCGATATACTCATATGTATGTACATTAGGGTGGACTTTTTTAAGGTCGATTGAGCTCAGCATCTGAAATGGTAGGTTTCTGTGCCAAAAAAATGTATGTGAGAACAGAAAAATTTTATTTCAACGTTTAGGCGGTGCGCAATGGCCCTAAAGTTTCAGTAAAATAACTTGTACGAATCGTAATATATATTTCTTTCTTCCTTAACTTTTAAACTTTTTTATTCCGTACGAATAAAAGAGTCAAGTAGAAGTTTATTTCATGCCTATTAACAGTTGGACGTTGCCTAGCCTGTAGGGCTTCTATATCCGAACGAAAAGAACCGAGTTCGATCCCCGACCCACCAAGTTTTTCTTTTTGTGTGACTCACACTAAAATAGAGATTCTATATTATAATTTTGATGATTAACTGTAACTTTTGCGTTCGCCAATAAAAGTTACAGTAAAAGAAATGCTGACTATTATTTTTAAGTTGTTTAAGTCTTTTAAGTTTAAGTTAAGTCTCCCAGGGACTTGAATTTTATCAACGACTTATCTTGGGAAAGGGATTTAGATACTTTTTAAGACACTGTCAAAGTATAAAATCAAGTTTACGGCATCTAGATGAATCTGCAATATGCGTTATAAACTTTAAAGCCGTTGCGCACCGCTTGAAGCTATTATTTTTTACTTTTTCTTTCTTAAGGATACAAAAAGTCAAATTTATAAGTGGGTTAGAGTATGACCTTAGAAATTTCATACAATTTTAAAACAAGAAAGGAAGTTAACTTCGGCAAGCCGAAGTTTATATACTCTTGTAGTTATAATAAGTACCCAAAGTTTAGTCCTCACTCGATCGGTGCTGTTCCTGGGATTCCAAATATATTATTGCATATTAAAAATGTTGACATTAAATTGTCAAAAATAAAAACGCCTACTTCCTACAAAGTTATAATGTATTTTTATATACTCTTTGAGATTATTCCTATGGGAGCCCTAAGATATAGTGGCCCGACCCGGATCGTTCCGACATATGTACTACCGCAATGGAAAAAATACTTTTGGGAAAGTTTCATCCCGATAGCTATAAAACAGCGGTCGGCACACACATACAATGAGATTTTGTTTTATATTTGTGTGAGTAAATTGCACGGGGCAGCTCAACAGTGTGCGTGTGCAGACCGTAGTTTTACAATATACGTGAGGGCAGAGAGTGAGCAGAACAAAACCCTATGCTCACTTAATAGGGCGCTGCCGACCGCTGCTTTATAACTAAGAGACTAGTTCGCATAGAAACGGACAGACGGATGGACATGGCTAGATGGTGCTGATCAAGAATATATATACTTTATGTGGTCGGAAACGTCTCCTTCACTGCGTTGCAAACATCAGACTGAAATTATAATACCCCTGCAAGGGTATAATGATGCATGTACAAATGGGCCTAATTATAGAGCGTTCAATTTTTTTTCACATACACATCTAAGCCGTTCTTTTACAAACCAAACAGATTTGGCGAAAAATATTTTTTCACATTTTTGATTTGCCTAAAACTTTTTTTACATGTTCTATTCGGAAAATAAGTAAAGACGTGTATCAGGATTTTTTTTTAAATTAAATTCTTTTACTTAGCCGAAAAACGTCAATTATGAAAGAGTACCCTCTCATTGAAAATCTGTATCTCCGGTTGTACTAATGTAGTAAAAGTCAATCGACTTCGTGTCTTTAGCATAAACTCCTGTAAAACCTCTTCTTCTAAAAATTTTTTTTAAATAAGTTTTTAATTTCTTAAAAATAAACAAATAAAAAAATTTAAACATTGCCACACGTAAAAAAAAAAATGTTTAATTATAATATATGCGCTATATTGTTAGTAACAATCGGTTTATGTTTAAAGGGGGAGGCTTTTTTTTAAACATCGATTTTTTTTAACAAGGCCTCGTCGTTTTTCTATGAAAGCACGTCGCACAGTGTCTCTTTGGTCCAAAAAACGTGCAATAAATCATTTTTTCGACTTTGTCCTAGAAAGTTTTGACAAAAACGAATCGACAGGTCATTGATCCACTATTACAAATATATATTTGAAAAAGGGTTTTCAAATCAATTTTTCTAAAAGTTATACCCCTTCAAAGTTGACCAATTTTTCACTTCAAATAAATACACAGTTTTTAGGTAATTTGTTGCACTTCCGGGGGGTATATCTTAAAAACTAGGTATCGAATCGCTTTGCTACTTTTTTCCACTGATTGGTAAGTTAGTTAAGAGTAAAATAAGTAAAACATACTGCATTTTGCCAGCCGCATCTTTTAGTTATGCGAGATTTACCAAACGTCAATGTTTTCTATGTTTTTAAACTTTGATGGAAAATAAAAAAAAACTATTTAATACTTTTTTTATATACTTTCCTAAAACGTTTTTTGGACTTTCTTTTTGATTTTAGGAATGTAAAAAAAAAATGAAAAGTAAAAAAAAAGCATGGTCCCAAATGTTGTATTTCTGTCGATCCCTGCTCAGATTAATACCTATTAGTACCAGGAAATCCGGTAATTTTTTTTATTTTATTTTATTTTCTTAAATGTTTTGATTTATTTAGATTTTAACAAAACAAAAACTTAAAAAAAAATACTTTTTTACGGAAAAAAATTGATTTGTTTATAAATTTTGACTTTTTATAAGTACACCCCTGCCACGCCCACTTTCTGTCTCAGACAATGATTTTAAAGGTAGATCAATTATCTATCATATGCCGATTACATCATTCAATTATCAAAAGTTATGATTTATCACCAAAAAAAGTCAAAAGGCGCCACTGTGCGTCGCAGCAAGCAGGGCTACTCTGTCACTCTTATCGGATCCTTATGGATTTCATGGTTTCTCATCTTTTTAATGACAAAAAGATAAGTTTTAAGACTCTTGACAATATCTAAATGACAAAAAGAAAAGTAATTTTTTAATCTATAAAAAAATACAATTAATAATTTAACCCTCTATTTAATAATAAAATATTAAAAAAAATATTATTTAACACTTTTAAATAAAAAACAAATTAAAAAACAAAAATTTTATTAAATGTTATAATTTTTTATATTTTTAAATTAATTTTTTATTTTATTAAAAAAAATTATTTAAAAAAATATTTATACACAAAAATAATAAATAACAACATTTTAAAATTATGGTTTATTGAATGGAGGGTTATAAAGAGAGAACGCTATAGTCGAGTACTTCGACTATTAGATACCCGTCAATCAGCTAAAGGGAGTGGGATAGAGAGTAATAAATGCACGCGTCAAAGCTACTAGCGCCACCTAGTGGCTGTTTCATTTTTTGCTCATAACTTTTTAATGGATTGTCCGATTTTAAAAATTTCTTCGACAATTCGATAGGTATTAATAAACACAACAAAGTGGGATTTACACTTTAACAAAATCTATAAAGATGTCGGCGCCAGGCTTTTTTTTTGAAGTCCTTTAGGGCGATTGTGGGTGTTAGAGGGGGCGTGGCCCTCGGCTGAAATAAACTTGCGCTGCGTAGGAAGGTCAAGAATATGTGTGGGTAATCCCAACTCTCTAGCTTTTGTAGTTTCCGAGATCTCAGCGTTCATACAGACAGACAGACAGACAGACAGACAGACAGACAGACAGACAGACAGACAGACAGACAGACAGACAGACGGACAGACGGAAAGACGGACAGACGGACATGGCTATATCGACTCGGCTTGTTATCCTGATCAAGAATATATACACTTTATAGGGTCGGAAACGCTTCCTTCTCCCTGTTACATACTTTTGCACGAATACCTTTTACTCTACGAGTAACGGGTATAAAAATTTAAATAGATTAAATAAAAATTTAAATAGATTAAAAAATGACTTTATTTTTTGTCATTCAGAAACGTTATAATCAGATAAGTTCGATATTAGTAATATTGTAATGTCGATGTCGTCCGATTTTAGCAATAATGTTCCAAGGCAGGGTTTCTTAGAGAAAGTCGATCAATTGAACATATAACTCGATAAGACGGTGAAACATTTGGGAGGCTACAAAATTGTTTATTGTGGAGGAACAGGATAGATTGTATTTTGAAAGCAATAAGTTTGAAGACATTATTAGTGTTTTACAATTCGATCTTTTAAATATATTAACCATTCGGGAAAAATTTAGAATTGAAGGATATTTTCCTGTGGTTATTAGGGTAGAGGAATTTATTACTCTGCCTGAGGAAGAGTTTTCTAGTATGATCAATGAGTTTATTTGATCGAATAAATTCAAACATAAAGAAAATAGTTTTGAATCAAATAAAATAGATTCACAATTTTACTTATCGATTCCATCAAAAGATAAAGAGTTAGGTAGCTTGGCGATTTCTAAAGGAATTGAAGATGAGCAAATACACTGCCGTAACTGCAGTCACTTGGGAAGTGAGGTTGTTTTTAGTTCACCATCCGTATTAATTAAAGTAAATGACGTTCTTACAACCGTTCATTTAGTAGAAGAAGAGTCAATAGACAAATAATTAATAAATGGAAATTTTATGACAAGGATAATCAACGCATACTTTCGAAACAAGTTATTTCATTACAAGTTTGTAAAGCAAAGTAGTTCCTATTCAAGAATGATTTGGTGCCCATTAAAACTATGTCCTGTTAATCGTACAGTTAATATTAAACGCTTAAAGGATGAAAAGAATACATGAAAAGGCAACATGTTAAAATTAAAGATTTAATATCTAATGATTATAAAGATGATAATAAAATGCAAGACTGTTGCAAGGAGTCTAAATATATAAGTTATAAAGCAAATACAATATATCGAATTAAATATACAGCCCACTAATTTTATATTTGCATTGTTAACAAAAAGATTTTATGTAATTGATAACCCCTACACCGCATCTTGCTAGCCCTTGGCAGAATGTTCAAGAAGAACACTTTTTTAATAAATCTAATACTTTACGAGTTCGGTACATCTGTAACTCAAACCCTACAAGGGTGCAGTGCTAACACTTGCAGTCCTTAAGTACCATAAATATAGTTCCTGACCATAAATATAGTTCCTGACCATTCCTGACCAGTTCTAACACTGTACAAAGGGTCGCCTTGCAGGAGGCCGTTGATAAGGCTCCCGCTCAGGCAAACAGATGTGGTCTCTGCGTAGACCATAGATAAGTATATTATAAGAATTTCATGTTAGTTACGTAAGCAAAGACTTATTGAAATAAAATCAGTTTTTATACAGAACTCAAACGTGAAGGTTGTTTTTCTTATTACAGGAACGCCTTTCATTTTGGTCATTCGAGCCTTTTTGATTCCTTGCGGAAAAATTGGCCAGTAGTCTTCCCCCACCAGTGGTAAGAGACTCAGAGATTTTCTGCACCTTAAAGATTCTGCTAAGTGCTAGACGCTTGCAGCTAAAGGTAGCAATAGATTCAAACGATTGTTTTCCCCCACCAGAGGTAAGAGACAAACGTGTTGAACAAGATAAAAGCAAAAAGACAATCAAATAGTCTTTTTTGTTTTTAAGCACCTTAAAGATTTTGTTTTTAACAGCTAAAGGTTGCTAATAAAGCTATGAGTGTTTTTGTGTTTATAAAGCGTTGCTCAAATGGATTTTATGACCCTTAAATAACAAAATTATTATTTAACTCACTTGTGCGTCCAAATTTGGAATAAAGTTATTAGGTTTGGAGACCTCAATATCAAGTAGATAATGACCGTATTGAGTCGGTGCAAAAAAATTTTCTTCTTTTTGCCCTCCGCGGTTTAAACTGGAATCAAAACTTTAGGCTTCCTTCCTACCAGAGTAGCTTACTATTGCTTAATTTACCTACACTTGTAAATCGTAGAAAAATTCTTGGTTCTATTTTTATGCAAAATCTTATAAGAGGTGCACGAGCCCTTTCGCGCTCTATGTACTAATTATAACAACCTTTATCATTTAATTTGCATTTCAATTTCTATCCCGGTATTAAAAACTAATATTTTAACTCATTTGCTTCACTCCTAATTGCTTCTTTATTCTCATTATGTGTCCCAAATTGATAAAAGGGCCCGCGCGTAACAAGCACGTGCTTGGTGTCGTTGGGCCACTTGTTTGTACTGCTCGTAGTGCATCAACGTCCATCTCTATATTAATAAAAGGGAAGACATAAGGGAAGGTCCAGTAGCAAATTCCACCCAGAACGGATTGACATAAAAATATAAAAAAATCACATTAATTCGGAGAATAATTAGGAGCCGCGTGTGAGGTATAAATTAGATCAATAAACGACCCCAAAGTGCACCAAAATTCGATTTGTTTTTTTTTTTAATTCTTTCTTTTGCCATTTCTCTGTTGTTAAAATGATTTAAAAATGTGATGTTCAAATTCTTATGGCATACCCGCAAATAACTGCATTTAAATTTTTTGGAAATTCAGCCTCCTTTACCAAGTCCCCAATATTTAATAATTTTGTTGTGCCCTCTGACTCCACGGCCTCCACATATGTATGTATGTATGTTCTGCTGGCGCACTTTGCATAAAGTCGTACATGTATGTGTGTATGTCATGCTGTCGCACTTTAAGTGTGACCGCGCAAGGGGAATTTAAGTGTGACCGCGCAAGGGAAAAATGAAAATACCACAGTCACAGCAGATTTAAAATGCGCGGTTAAAAAATCGATTATATAGAAAATCGATTCTTTTGCACCATTTTTTTAGCCAATCGTTACATTTTAAAAAGATTTTCCTGTATGCAAAATCATGCTGCTCCGATCAGCTTTAGATTTTGAAAACGGTTATACAGTCGAAGTTTTCCTTCAAATTATTTTTATTTCTAAAATCCAAAAACCCGACCAGCTAAGACAAAATGTTACCAAACTATTTATTAGTTTTCAAACGTTGAGTTATTGACAAACTGTGGATTTGTAAAAAACAAAAAAAACATTAATTCGCTCCGCTGCGTACACACACACGCACCAAATATGAATTAGCAAAAAAATGCGTATTTAACACACAACCACTAGATATGCGCGTGTGTACGTGTGTGTGCGCATTGCAGCTGACTAAGGAAGTGAGATTCGCTTAGATTCAAATTCATGATAGTAGTGATATCCTTTTGCTAAAAGATTTAAAACAATTTCTGACAGATTTTTGTGTTTCAAAATTCAAATCGCATTGAAAATATTCAAAAACAACTAAATATTCAAATCAATTCATTCTCTTGCTCTATCTTACATGCGCCTCATATTGTTTAAACAAATGGAAATGTTTAAACAATTTGATTCACGGCATCCCCTTCCACCTGTCTTCCTGTCGTCTCTATATTAATAAAACGGAAGGCCTAAAAAATGTCCAGTGTTTTTAAAAGTTTGATGTTGTAACTTTTTTTATCCAATTAGTCTAATAGTCTAATATTTTGACCGCAGCTGTATACTTTTATGTTTTTTGACTTTGTTTTCTAGAATTTGTTTCTGCCTTAAAAAAAATCCTAAAATTATTCTAAGTATGGGGTTTGAAAGATAAAGAGTGTATCTTTTAAAAAACTTTAACATCGAATCAAACCATGCATCCGTTTGCCTCTGAGATCTCTAGAAGGTTGGTCAATTTCAGCATTTTTCGAACTTTGAGGTCCTTTTGCTAAGAATCCTTGCGTCGGGGAACTTTTTGGAAAACGCAGATTAACTTGGGAATTCGTAACGAGTCCAAAAACATAGCATCCATCGAGGTAAATTTAAAAAGCACTAAAAATGCTGCACAGTGTAATTGATCTACCTTCAAAATTAACGTCTGAGACGTGGGCGTGGCAGGGGCGTACTTATCAATCGCAAAGTCAAAATTTATAAACAAATCCATTTTTTTTCGACAAAAAATTTTTTTTTTTGTTTTTGTGTTGTTCAGTTTCTTTTTTAACAAATCCATTTTTTTCCGACAAAAAAATTATTATTTTAAGTTTTGGTTTTGTTAAGTTTCTTGTTTTATGTATTATTTTTAAAAAATTATTAAAAAATAGAATAAAAACCTTTTTTGGCTCTTAAAACCGCGGAAAGTATAAAAAAATAGTATTAAATTAAAAATAGTATTCGTGCAAATGTATGTAACAGGGTGAAGAAAGCGTTTCCGACCCTATAAAGTATATATTCTTGATCAGGGTCACTAGCCGAGTCGATCTAGCCATGTCCTTCTGTCCGTCTGTATGAACGCTGAGATCTCGGAAACAACAAAAGCTAGAGATTTGGGATTACCCACTCATATTCTTGGGCTTCCTACGCAGCGCAAGTTTATTTCAGCCGAGCGCCAGGCCCCCCCTAACGTCCACAATCGCCTTAAAGGACATTAAAAAAAGCCTGGCATCGACATCTTTACAGATTTATTTGTAATTTGTAAGAGTGTAAATGCCATTTTGTTGTGTTTATTAATACCTATCAAAATGTAGAAAACATTTTTAAAATCGGACAATCCATTAAAAAGTTATGAGCAAAAAACTATACAGCCACTAGATGGCGCTAGTAGCTTTGACACGTGCATATATTCATCTGTCTCCCACTCTCTTTAGCTGAGTAACGGGTATGTGATAGTCTCTTGTTATACCCTTGCAGAGGGTATTATGATTTCAGTCAGAAGTTTGCAACGCAGTGAGGGAGACGTTTCCGACCCCATAAAGTATATATATTCTTGATCAGCATGACGCAGCAAGACGAGTCGATCTAGCCATGTCCGTCTGTCCGTCTGTCTGTCCGTCTGTCCGTCCGTCTGTCCGTCTGTTTCTACGCAAACTAGTCTCTCAGTTTTAAAGCTATCGGGCTCAAACTTTCCCAAAAGTCTGATTTCTATTGCAGGTAGTATATATGTCGGAACCGACCGGATCGGACAACTATATCTTATAGCTCCCATAGGAAGGATCGAAAAAAAAAGTAAAAAAATTCTAGCTTTGGTGTTTTATAAAATACTAGCAGGGAAACTAAAATTGAAAATGAAGCTACTTATTTTAAATTTAAAAACTAATTTTTAACTTATAAGCCGAGAAAAGATTTGATCAGAACTTTTTTCCTTAATTTCCGTAAAAAGAACGGTATTTTGTCCTATGCAAACTACTTAAGGAAAATACAAAAACTTGAAAAACCATTATGTGTTTTTTTAAATCTTTCTAAAATTCTAATGGACTGTTTGCATAAGTTATATTAATAAATAAGGAAGGCAGGTGGAAGGGGGTGCCGTGAATCAAATTGTTTAAACATTTCCATTTGTTAAAACAATTTGAGGCACGTGTAAGGAAGAGCAAGAGAATCAATTGATTTGAATATTTGGTGTTCTTTTAATATTTTCAATGCGATTTGAATTTTAAAACACAAAAATCTGTAAGAAAATGTGAAATATTCTTTTAGCAAAAGGATATCAGTATTATCATGAATTTGACTAAGCAAATCTCACTTCCTTAGTCAGCTGCAATGCGCACACACACGTACACACGCACATATCTAGTGGATGTGTGTTAAATACGCATTTTTTTGCTAATACATATTTTTTGTTTTTTACAAATCCACAGTTTGTCAATAACTCAACGTTTGAAAACTAATAGATAGTTTGGAAACATATCGTCTGAGCTGATCGGGTTCTTGGATTTTAAAAATAAAAACAAGAGAGAACGCTATAGTCGGGTGCCCCGACTATCAGATACCCGTTACTCAGCTAAGGGAGTGCGAGGGAGATAGATATATAAAATCTTTGATCAGGCATAACTTTTTAACGAATGGTCCGATTTGAAAAATTTCTTCTACATTTCGATAGGTATTGATCATCACAATTAAACTGCATTTTTACTTTTCCAAAATCTTTAATGGTGTGGGCGCCAGACACCTTTCAAAAAATGGTGTAGGGCGATTGAGGGCGTTAGAGGGGGCGTGGCACCATTTTGAAATAAACTTGCGCTGCGTAGGAACTCCAAGAATATGCATGCAAAATGCCAATCCTCTAGCTTTTATAGTTTCCGAGATCTCAGCGTTCATACGGACGGACAGACGGACAGACGGACAGACGGACAAAAAAATGGCTCAACAAAAATCGATTTTCGATATAATCGATATTTTAACCGCGCATTTTAAATCTGCTGTGACTGTGGAATTTTCATATTTTTTCCCTTGCGCGGTCACACTTAAATTCCCCTTGCGCGGTCACACTCAAAGTGCGACAGCATGACATACACACATACATGTACGACTTTATGCAAAGTGCGCCAGCAGAACATACATATACATACATATGTGGAGGCCGTGACGTCAGAATGCAAAACAAAATTTGAAAATATTGGGGACTTGGTAAAGGAGGCTGAATTTCCATAAAATTTAAATGGAGTTATTTGCGGGTATGCCATAAGATTATGAACATCACATTTTTAAATCATTTTAACAACGTTAATAACAGAAAAATGGCAAAAGAAAGAATTAAAAAAAAAACAAATCGAATTTTGGGGCCTTTGGGGGTCGTTTTTGGTTCTAATGTATACCTCACACGCGGCTCCTAATTATTCTCCGAATTAATGTAATTTTTTTAGATTTTTATGTCAATCCGTTCTGGGTGGAATTTGCTACTGGACATTTTTTATTGTTACTCCTTTATTAATTTAGATGACCTTCTACTTTTGGGAATACTACTTTTTAAATATTTCTGAATTTCGAATAAAATTTTAAAAAAATCGGATGACTATATCATATAGCTGCCGTAGGAACGGTCGGAAAATTAAATGGAAATTAATAGGAAAAAATTATATCTTTGTTGATTTTTATTACATTGTCTTCTCCTCTGGGATATGGCTTTTCCTAAACATTTCAAAATTTCGAATAAAATTTAACAAAATTCGGACGGCTATATTATATAGCTTCCATAGGAAGGATCAAAAAATGAATGCCAAAGTAATACGAAATCAGCTAAAATTTTGATTTTTGTAACATATACAATCAGCTAAAATTTTGATTTTTGTAACATATACGCAAGTTAATTTAAATTTAATGTTTTTGTAAATGAATAGGAATGATCTGGCCGAAGCTAGCTTCCTTTCTTGTTTTTTTTTATTTTCCATCAAAGATGAAAAGCCTGGAAAAATGGACGTTTGCCAAATAACGCTTAACTAAGAGATGCGGCTGGCAAACTGCAGTATGTTTTACTTATTTTACTCTTAACTAATTCACCAATCAGTGGAAACAAGTAGCAAAGCGATTTGATACCTAGTTTTTAAGATATACCCCCCGGA
The DNA here is from genome assembly GCA_035046095.1 of Drosophila pseudotakahashii. Lineage (NCBI taxonomy): Eukaryota > Metazoa > Arthropoda > Insecta > Diptera > Drosophilidae > Drosophila > Drosophila pseudotakahashii. The sequence goes on along the minus strand of JAWNOE010000051.1, from coordinate 22,300 downwards.
ACAGCAAAAAATTACCTAAAAACTGTGTGTTTTTTATACCCTTGCAGAGGGTATTATAATTTCAGTCAGAAGTTTGTAACGCAGTGAAGGAGGCGTTTTCGACCACATAAAGTATATATATTCTTGATCAGCTTCAGTAGCCAAGTCCATCTAGCCATGTCCGTCTGTCCGTTTCTATGCGAACTAGTCTCTCAGTTTTAAAGCTATCGCGATGAAACTTTCCCAAAAGTCTTCTTTCTATTGCAGGTAGTACATATGCCGGATCGGACCACTATATCTTAAGGCTCCCATAGGAATAATCAAACAAATATAAGAAAATTTGTTGTAACTATGTAGGAAGTAGGCGTTTTGACTTAGGCTCGCAGAATCTGAAATCCATGGAACTGCACCGATAGAGTGAGCATTAAACTACAGGTATTTACTTTATCTGCAAGGGTATATAAGCTTCGGCTGGCCAAAGCTAGTTTCCTTTCTTGTTTAAGTGAAAAATTTGTCATCTTTGAAGGAACATAACTTATACAAAAAATGATTTGATCTGATTTGAAAAAGGGTTACATATTTGTAATAGTGGATCAATTACCTTTCGATTGGTGTGGGTCGCAACTTTCTAGGACAAAGTCGAAAATTAATTTATTGCAGGTTTTTTGGCCCAGGGCGCCACTGTGCGTCGTGAGGGTGAACAGGTACTGCGTCCTACAGGACAACGCCTATAGACACACAACCGCCTGTCCCTGGCTCTGTCCCGGACGGTCCCACTAGGGTCTTGCTCGGATCGCGCTGACAGGCTAGGTAACACCTGGAATCTGCCTATAGCTCCACATAGAGCTCCACGCCTAGTGCAAACGAACGTTCCACCATAGCGTCACCCTCTTGCTCGTTAACCGTGACGTTTCCTCGTAGCTCGATGTTCTTTGGGGCTGGTTTTGTAGCTAACAATGTCCTGTGGCGTGGCTACTCGGGGCTTGGACCCACGCCGGTACCGGGCTCGTAGATCCGTTAGGTCTCTCTAAGACAACGCCTTGAAGTGACAACCGGCCTACTGCTCGCCCTTTCTGGCTGGTCGCGCCAGGACCTTTTCGATTTCCACTTGACGGACTGGGCTGACGCTGGGACACGCCAAAATAGTGTTCGAAACAAGGCACCCTGGGTCTAGACGGCTCCCCCCCGAGTTTACGATCTCTTGTCGCAGGACTTCATTGCTCGACTCTGATAGAGTAGAAAAAGTTCGCCTTCACTCAGCCGTGTGATGCCCTCTGGACCTCAGCTACCTGTTTCTCAACTCGGAGATTCCTGATGATCCAATCCCGAACATGTCGACGTAGCGATCTTGCTCCTTGTAGGCTCCCACGGCGCTGCTTCCGACGACTTGACTTGTGTTGTACTTGTAGATTACTTGGCACTGGTAGACTGACTTGTTCACTTTGATATCTTGGCTGATCTTGACGGATTGACTCCTCGTGATCGACTGGTCCTGATGCCAGCGCCCGGCGGCTTTATATAGGGCCTCCGGGAACCGTTATCCTCATTTTTCGCTCTGCCGTCTGCGTCTCTCCACTTCAGGTCCAAAGTCCCTGGCTCCTGTTTGAGTCCGTTGTCCTTCTCTTCCGGCTTCGAACCCGGGATCCATGTGTTTCTGCCGTTCCGCCGATTCTCCTTGTGCATGTGGCACGCCTGTGTGCCGCTCCGTTGATGAGTTGTGGCACTTGCCCTCCTGATCCAAAGTTAACGGCAGAGTCCAAAGTCCGGTGCAGTTCCGTTATTTCCTTTTGCACCCGGCACTCTGGCTCTGCCAGCGAAGTCTCCACCCTCTCACTCTCCGGACTAACTTTCCAAACTCTCTTTGTCCGAGTTCTCTCTCTCCGGAGACTCTCCACTTTCACATTCTCCAAACTCTCACTCTCCAAACCGTCTTCATCAGAGTTCTCTCTCCAATCCTTGTTCTCCAAGCCCTCTTCGCCGCGCCGCTAATACGCTAATTCGCCGCGTAACTGGTAAGCGGCCGGCCATCCGTTATTCCTGCTGCTGCTATTTGTGGGGAGTTATTCAACTCGACACAATATTTACTACCTCCAAAAGAAAGAAGACTTTTGGGAAAGTTTCATCGCGATAGCTTTAAAACTGAGAGACTAGTTCGGATAGAAACGGACAGACGGACAAAAAATACGACTCCTACTAATTGCCAAAATCTTACACTGTGCGACGCTCGTAACATTCTCCTGCATTAAAGTCTCTTCTAACTCTGGATGGACGAATATCACCCAGGCCACCACATATTCGCTTTGTGGCCTTGCTTTTATTTTCTTATGCATGTCCCCAATCCATATGAACTTTTCAGTACTTTTCAAATGTTGCGGATGCTGAAATAACCCAAAGGGCATTTCTATTTGTCCGTGCTTATAGTAGTTGGTCCAGGGTGTGGTTTATACGCAAAATTGGTAAAGGAAATATGTCAATTTTCTTGGGGTAGTATCCACGCTTAGTGTTTCACTCATGTTGCGGAATTTTGCTAGTTCTGCTTCTAGGAATTGCTCGATGTTCTTCCTCGCAACTGCCACGGACAACGTCGGTATGAGGATTTCGTGACCTGCACATTTTTTCTCGGTCCCGAAGAAATTCCATCAACACACAATTTTCCGGTTTTTTCTTCACCATCACCATGGGCGAGCTGTAGAATTTTTCCAATTGGAGTTATTTGTAGGAGTTCGTCCTCCCCATGAACTTTGGGATTCTTGGGGTAGTATCCACGCTTAGTGTTTCACTCATGTTGCGGAATTTTTGCTAGTTCTGCTTCTAGATATTGCTCGATGTTCTCTTCCTCGCAACTGCCACGGACAACTTCACATCCAGCCATAAATTGTGTCTGTTCTTGGCCGGTATGAGGATTTCGTGACCTGCTCATTTTTTCTAGGTCCCGAAGAAATTCCATTCCACTACCAACGCGTCTACTACCCATGGTAATATCAGCATGGCTCATAGTTAGTCTTTTGTAGCCGAATGCGACTTCTACCTCAATCTGCCCGCATGCTCTGTTACACTTTTAATCTGCCAACCAAACTTGCCATATTGTCTTTGTAATCATTCCCCGATCAGCCAGATTGTCCGCCATCTCTTCGGTATTTAAGATCCCTGTTTCCTCGTTGTCGATTATGGCTTCGTACCGGTTCCCACCGATCGTCACCGCTGCGGACAACTGCTGCGACCCCCGCTCGCTAGCCATTTCCCGCTTCTTGTTGATCGGTGATGTAGGTTGGTCTCTGCCTATGCCTAGTGTATTCGGTGGTCTCCATAGGGTGCCTTGGCTGCCACTGGGATCCATTGGTCGGCGGCTAGTGTGCATGTCCATCATGTAATCGTTGAACGGCTCTCTGATTCCCTGCTTTCGACTCGAAAGTTTCGAGCTTTGATTTTGACTACTAGTTTACAAAAATATTCTCTGGGCAGGAAAAATATTTGGAAACTTTCTCCACTACCGATTGTTCGAGATAAACTATTTTTACGCTTTGCCTTTCAGGAACTTATACATTCATCGCTCTATGTATCATGTTTTATAGCATTTAAAAATACCTTTCAAACGAGATGCAGCACAACTCTGTAGCTTTAGTAGTATAGAAGTTACGGCTTTCCGAATTTTAGCTATTTATAGCTGTTTTCCCGCTAAAATAGCGAGTTTTTCCAAAAGTGGTAGAACAAAAGTTTTTTATATCGATGTGATGAACGTCATATTAAATTTTCAAAACTTAAGAAACATGTTTTGGACAAACTGACAAGCGGACAAACTGACAAACAGAATTAATTTTGGGAAGAAGAAGAAAATCTTATTTTGGCTATAACTTTTGAACGGAGCGTCGGATTTTGACAAATGACCCCTCATTCGACGGGTATTTTCAAAAGGAATACAACTAAAACATTGCGAGGGGGCATTTATCCCCACCGGCCCCAACAGCTCCAAATTTCGAAATTTTCACTTTTTCACTTTCACCGCTCTCTCTCCCAAGCCAATTGATTTTCTTAAAGTCTTGGTATGCAATCCTTTAAGTTTTTGCAATACCTTTCGATTGGTGTATTACTCATTACGATCGGACTATCACAGCAGATTTTCAATTTTGCGGCTATATAATAGTAGTCGCCTTCGCACACTCTCCTGGTGCGCTTCGTCACTACATGGACTGCCGTCCATAGTGATTTCTCTTTGTCTTCGTACTCTCCAAGCTCTCTATGTGGTTCTCTCCACACTTTCTTCAACTGCATTCTCCAAACTCTCCTCTGCTGCATTACGTATTAAGCAACTAGATGGTCTCCATACAGTTATTCGTGGCATTATTTGTTCGAAGTTCTAAATCTCCCCATTGGGTCTTTTAGTAACTTCCAGTATCTTAGGCAATATCGCATTCGGATCGCCGAAGTGACTTCCTTATTATTTCTTAATTCATTCCGACGGGAGTCACTTTCGCGATCCGAATGCGATACTGCAGACGATCGTTTTCATCTTCTAGGAGTCACTAAATAGTGCGTTATAGCGTTCTAATAATAACCTTTTAAAGAAAATTGTTACAAATGTAAAAGAAAATTAAACCAATTTTAAATGTATTTCAGCTAACCATGAATGATTTTAGCGTACATAGGATAATTGGACGCGGGGGATTTGGAGAAGTATATGGATGCCGAAAAGCAGACACTGGAAAAATGTATGCTATGAAATGCTTAGACAAGAAACGGATTAAAATGAAGCAAGGAGAAATGTTAGCACTGAATGAAAGAAACATGTTGCAAGCAGTCAGCACTGGAGTGAGATTACTTTTGTATATTGCATTGTATTTATTTAATTGTCTAATTTTATATAGGTTGATTGTCCGTTTATAGTTTGCATGACATATGCCTTTCATACACCAGATAAACTTTGTTTTATATTAGACTTAATGAATGGCGGTGACCTACATTACCATTTATCTCAACATGGTATTTTCAGTGAAGACGAAATGAAATTTTATGCAGCTGAAGTAAGTAATATTATTTATTATTTTATTGTAATCTAAACATTTTGAATTATTAGGTGATTTTGGGTTTAGAGCACATGCATAGGCGATGCATTGTGTACCGTGACCTAAAACCGGCCAACATACTGCTCGATGAAAATGGACACATAAGAATTTCTGATTTGGGCTTGGCTTGCGATTTTTCAAGAAAGAAACCACATGCTTCAGTTGGAACACATGGATACATGGCTCCAGAAGTATTATCTAAAGGAACGTCGTACGATTCTTGCGCTGATTGGTTTAGTTTCGGCTGCATGTTATATAAATTGCTTAAAGGTCATTCTCCATTTCGTCAACATAAAACAAAGGACAAGCATGAAATAGACAAAATGACTTTGACTATGGTAAGTTTTAAAGCTTTTTATACCCTTGCAGAGGGTATTATATTTTCAGTAAGAAGTTTACAGCGCAGTGAAGGAAACGATTCCTATATCAGCACTAACATGCGAGTCCATCCAGCTAAGTCAGATTCAACGAAAACTAGTCACTTAGTTTTATTGCGATCGCGATGAATCTTTCCCAAAAGACTTCTTTCTATTTGGGGTATTATATATGTCCGATCGAGACGGATCAGACCACTATATACCAGTGGTGGCCAGCAGAAGCACCACACATACAATGAAAGCACGCATTGCGTTTCTGTGACTGCGAGCATGCACGATGCTGTCTGTGTGCGTCACGTTTTTCTTCCCCTGCAGTTCCATTCATCACCTTTGTTCGCGCACTTTGCGCATTTTAATGAAATTTGTTGAATAGTGTAAGGCGGGAGCGGGAGCGGGAGCGCAATAAAGTTTTAATCGCTCTCGCGAATTTGCCCCGTCTCTCGGCCCCTTCGTTAAGTTAGGCTTAAGCGTTTTTATACTGAAATTAAAGAGTCAGTTGTTATATAAACTTCATTGCGCAAACTCCCTTTCGTCGTCCAAACAAATCGTAAATTTTATAATACAAAACAGTATTACATTTTCATGGCGACCCCGACGTGATTAGCAGTGGAACTCGAATTATTGTTTTTTTTTTGGTGAAACAAACAAATTAAAAATCAAACAAATCGCGCCGGCCCCCTTTTTTTAAACATTAAAGTGATCTGTTGCCGCCGATTTAATTCGTCGTTGCTGCCGTTGTTGTTGTTGCCGCCTCTTGTCGCCTGTTGCTGCCGATTTAATTCGTCGTTGCTGCCGCTGGAAAATTTTGACCGCTGCAGTTCTCAACCGCCGTTATCGCCAAATTCACCGCTTTAATCCCCTACGCACAGGAAGGAAGTCATATGGATTCGAAGAGGGAAGTTACCGACGGATGTGAATCGTCCCACCAGGTATAGAGTGCTAAAAGTTGAAAGTTAACCTGTGGCGTGTCGTACATTGTTTTTTGGCCCATCTTTCAACTTTTTGCATTCGTGTGAAAAATTCGGTAGATAGCGAGCATTCTAACCAAGAAATAAATAAAACTTGCATGCACTAACGATTATAATTCTGATACATACATCCATACATACATATATACATATTGCGAATTATAAAAACATATATGCATAAGTGAATCGCTTTGGACCAAAATCAAATAAATATTTGTCGGCATCCTGGTTGTTTAAAAAACAAAATTCCCCCATTTCTCGTAGTAGTGAACACCAATTATAGCTTTGCAAAAAATTAAAGGGGTAAAAGTTAAGAATTGTGAAAAGTTCTAATTCCAGAATTAAATCCTCGGCAAATTTTCTGCCGCGGATTTTTCCTAAATTTCCCTCGCTTTTCGCCATTTCCCGCGCCTTTAAGCGTCAGGTTTATATATTCGTTGCCCTTAGTTATCGGTCAGTGCATCATTCTCCGTTAGCATTGCGTTGAGCACCGCCAGCCGTACACACATACACACACACACAGACAGCGCAGCCCGTTCTTTCGAGTTCTCTTTCGTCGTTTTCGTTTTCGATCGCTAGAACGGTGCAGGCGTTGCCGTTGCCTAAACGCTTGTTCGTTTTTTGGTGTTTGAGCTTGGCGTGTGCTCCCCTACACTACGTGCGCTAGGCATATTACAATTATTGAATTGTTAAAATAAATTAATTCATTTAAATAACTCCCCCACACTGCTTGCATTCAGCTTATTCCTCTCGTTGGTCATTATTAAATTTATTTAATTTTATAATAATTTATATAAAAAAAACACACTTACTAATAATTTTTAACAAAAAAAAAAAAATTTAAATAAATTAAATTTAAAACTCTTCGATACCAAAACAAACAAATACAAAAATAAAATGCCGAAAACAGAAGGTAGCAACAAGGAAATCGAAGAGTTAAAAAACCAACGAGATGGGTATATGAGTATAGCGCGAACGCAAAGATTTTTAAATGAGGGTCGATTCTCTTTAAATGCGGTTGAGTTAGAATGTCGATTAGAAATGCTAAATACGCACATTGAAAATGCTTCGCTTATACAAAACAAAATCGAAGCGAAAGATGGAGATGATGTGTACCGCGAAGAGTTCGAAGAGACAGCAATTATAGCAAAATCGTTGCTAATTTCCCTAATTGCCGAAGCAAAGAGCAAGAGCGTTGACAATTCCGCTCCGCCGGCAACGCGCACACCCCAATGCCGTTTGCCAAGCGTCGCTCTTCCAACTTTCAGCGGAAAACATTCCGAATTTAAAAAATTTATAAGCCTTTTCGAAACGTTCGTTGACAAAGATGACACGCTGCACGATATCGAAAAATTTAACCATCTAATATCGTGTTTGGCTGGAGACGCGCTAGGAACAGTCAGGGCATTCCAAGTTACCAAGAATGGAAACAGGAGTTTTTCGTTTGTTGCTGCCATGGACGACCCCGAAGTGTGTGTGTTTTGCAACTCTGCAGAACATCAAGAAGGAAATTGCACTGCTTTTGCTGCCCTAACAGTTCAGCAAAGATTCGATTTCGCAAAGAAGGCTCCCTTATGCATTAACTGCCTCCGTAAGGGACACACGGTAAAAAGATGCAAATCGAAAAGATGCAGGGTGTGTAAGTCCTCACACCACACATTGCTGCACATTTATTCGGCATCAAATCTCGCGTTGCCACCTCCTCCTCAGCCCACGCTCTTGCAGAATAATCCATCCACTTCGCATGTTTTGCATGCGACTGCATCGGATAGAGTTATTCTTGCCACAGCCATCGTAAGCGTCCAAACAAAAAGTGGCGAATTAGTTTTGGCTCGAGCGTTGCTCGATTCTGGTTCGCAAGTAAATTTTGTGACCGATGAGCTCGCTCAGAGACTTCAGATTAAGAGAGAGGACGTGTGTTTGAGCTTGCGGCGCATTGGTGGAACTAATGCTCAAGCAACCAAGAAAATACACACGTTGGTCAAGTCGCGAGTGGGTCGCAGTCAATTGTCGTCCGAATTTTACATATTAAAAAACGGTGAACACCAGCGGCTGGAGGGTGCCTGAAAATATTCAATTGGCAGATCCATTCTTCTTCAAGCCCCAAAAGATAGATATGCTCATTGGCGCAGACTCGTTCTTTGAACTATGAACTGAGCAGCCACTTTGTGAGCAACACTTTGAGAAAAATACTCAAAGATTGTCGTCCGGGAGATTTTCGGTTCGTCTGCCGTTCAAATCTGACCCAAACACTCTTGGTTTATCATATGAAGTTGCGAAACGTAGATTTTTGTCGCTTGAAAGAAGATTATCCAAAGATCCTTCTTTAAAAAAGATGTATCTGGAATTCATGGAAGGATATGAAGCCATGGGCCACATGTCCTCCACGAACGATAAAATTCCAGACAGTCCGCACTATTTTATTCCGCACCAATGCGTGCTGCGACCTCAAAGCACCTCAACAAAGTTGAGAGTGGTATTCGACGCCTCGAGCCGTACATCGACGCAGGTCGCGTTGAATGACATCTTGATGGTTGGCCCCACCATTCAAGAGGAGCTGTATTCGACCCTGCTTCGGTTCAGACTGCACAAGTTTGCGCTTGCAGCAAAGAAGATGTATCGTCAAGTAATGGTTGACGAAGCTGACCGAAACTTTCAGCTCATAGTGTGGAGACGAGATCCATCTGAGTCTCTAAAAATCTTCAAGCTGATTCGGCGATTCGGCGTTTAATGCGACTTGGAGAGATCGCGCAGGATTCGTGTCCAAAAGCCGCCAAGGTCATTCAGAATGACTTTTATGTTGACGATTTGTTGACTGGCGCCAGATGCGTTGAGGACCTGTTAAGCCTTCGCGACGAAGTTTCTCAGGTATTGCAAGAGGCAGGATTTGAATTGACAAAGTGGTTTTCTAACTGCCCAGAGTTGTCCGCATCTGAAAGCGCTGTCATGCCGCTAACGGCAGACTCAGACGTAACTAAAACCCTTGGCGTGGTTTGGTTACCGGGTAAAGATTACTTTCAATTTCGGTTGGATGACTCTTTTCTGGATCTTCGTGCGACAAAACGAAACATACTGTCGGTGACTGCCCAACTTTTCGATCCGCTTGGCCTATTGTGTCCGCTAGTGACTAGGGCAAAAATGTTGTTGCAGGAACTGTGGCTTCGAAAGTTAGACTGGGACGAGTCGCTGCCGATGCAACTGCAGACATCTTGGGAAGCGTTTAAGGGAACGCTGTTGCAGCTGCCCAAGATAAAGGTATCGCGATTCGTTCATACAGACGCCAAAATCCCGGCAGAAATAAATGGTTTCGCTGACGCTTCCATGCGAGCATATGGAGCGTGCATCTACGTTCGCACTAGTACCGCTGAAGGTTTAAAAGTATCTTTATTGACAGCAAAATCCAAAGTAGCTCCCCTCAAGACGAAAACTTTGCCCCGCCTTGAGTTGTGCGCAGCTCACCTTCTTGCGGATCTTTATAATCGTGTAAGACCATTGCTTAATTTTCCGATCACAAAGGTGTTCCTATGGACGGACTCGGAGATCACTCTGCATTGGATCAAAACGCATCCGTCGTCGTTGTCGGTTTTCGTCTCAAACCGAGTTGCAGAGATCCAAGAGTGGTCGGAAAAAGCAATTTGGCGACATGTTCCCACGAAAGTAAACCCAGCGGACATCGTGTCACGGGGATGTGACGTTGAGGAACTCACAGCTTCCATTTGGTTCGCTGGCCCGTCGTTTTTGCTTGATGCTGAAAAGGATTGGCCTGTAAATCGACACTTTGAAGTACCTGCTGATGTCGTGTCGACGGAATTACGCAAGTCAGCGTTGGCGCTTATGGTAATTCCAGAGCCCAACTATGTTCTTCAGAAAATAGAGTCTTTTTCGTCGCACATAAGGCTTCTAAGAGTTTTCGTGTGGGTCTTTCGGTTTATTCAAAGGTGCAAAAAAGTGTCGCAGCCCTTTGGAAAAAGTATTACTCCAAGAGAACTGAATTTTACGTTCGAGAAAATAGTGGAATCTCACGAGTTCAGTGACGACATAGGCAAAATTCGAAAAAACAAACCGGTAGCAACGAATATTCAGAAACTAAGCCCTTTTCTCCAGGAGAAACAATTAGATTGGTGTTCCTCGACATTGCTGCGAGTTGGGGGTCGGTTATTGAATGCTCCTATCCCGTACGAAGCCAAATTCCCGTTGTTGTTATCGAAAGGCTCACAGTTTGTTAAAACCTACGTGTCATGCTGGCCCTCGAGCTCTTGTAAGTCTGTTGCGAGAAAAGATATGGTTGGTTAATGCGCAGGAAGTTTGCCGCAGAACAGTTCGTTCTTGCATTCGTTGCTTTCGGTGCAAGCCGCAACTCTTGACGCAAATCATGGGGAACTTGCCATCGGACAGACTTCGAGCTCTCCGCCCTTTTAATATCTGTGGTGTTGATTTTTGTGGCCCATTCAACACAACGTATCGTATCCGTGGTAAGCCACCGTACAAATCATACGTGGCATTGTTTGTATGTTTTGCGTCCAAAGCGGTCCACTTAGAGTTAGTGTCCGACCTCACACCACTGATGCGTTTTTGTTGGCATTCCAAAGGTTCGTGAGTCGACGCGGGATTCCGGAGAAGGTGTGGTGCGACCACGCGACGAACTTCGTCGGAGCCGATGAGCCACATGAGAGAGTTCCGGGCCCGTCTGGAGGAGCAGGGGGGCGGTATCGCAACATTCGCATCAAGAAAAGGATGCGAGTTTGCGTTCATACCGCCCAGAGCACCTCACTTCGGCGGACTTTGGGAGGCAGGTGTGAAGTCTGCAAAGCACCTGTTCCTTAGGACGGTCGGCAAAGGCATACTGACCGCGGAGGAGCTCGGAACTCTCCTCACCAGCGTGGAGGCCGTTCTCAACTCCAGGCCCCTCGGAGCGATCAGCACGGATCCCAACGACGGCGAAGCTTTAAGCCCAGGCCACCTCCTGATCGGCGGGCCCCTCCTAGCTCCACCCTCAGCAGCGCTCCCGGACCAAGTCAGCCCAACCTGCTTGCGACGATGGCGCAGTGTCTCGTCTCTCAGGCACAGGTTTTGGCAGCGATGGTCCCGGGAGTACGTCTCGAGCCTCCAGGCGAAGAACAAGTGGCACCAGGAGGTTCCAAACGTCGACGTGGGAGCTCTCGTCGTCGTCGCCGAGGAAAATCTTCCGCCGCAGCAGTGGATGATCGGGCGGATCGTGGCGGTGCACGTCGGCGCTGACGGCAAGGTCCGAGTGGCGGACGTAAAGAATAAGGATGGGACGTATCGGCGAGCGGTCCATAGGTTGGCGGTGTTGCCTGTGGCATGCTGAAGACGACGGTCCTTCAGAGGGGGCGGTGTTCGCGCACTTTGCGCATTTTAATGAAATTTGTTGAATAGTGTAAGGCGGGAGCGGGAGCGGGAGCGCAATAAAGTTTTAATCGCTCTCGCGAATTCGCCCCGTCTCTCGCCCCCTTCGTTAAGTTAGGCTTAAGCGTTTTTATACTGAAATTAAAGAGTCAGTTGTTATATGAACTTCATTGCGCAAACTCCCTTTCGTCGTCCAAACAAATCGTAAATTTTCCCTGCAATCACACGTTTTCGCGTTTATAATACAAAACAGTATTAAATTTTCAACCTTTTTAGCAGTGAATCACTGCCAAAAATTTATCACTAAGCGCTCAATCACTAGTGAATTTGTATGAAAAATAGCGATGATTTTACCATGGGCATGTCCTTTGAACTGCCAAAAACTGGCGCTGATTTAGTCCCTGTTCATCACCATTTTTCATCACCTTTTCAGCGCTTTTTCAACGCCTAATTATCTTTTAAAGTCATCGCCCATTTTCATTGAAAATTTGTTGAATTTCATTGCTTTTATCAATGGGTTTATTATTACATTAAATTAATAGATTTTTTCAAACTACGGTGACTTGTAGGGGTCTTCGGCAGGTTCTCAGCTTCCGGAGTCTTGATGAGCTGCCTTTTCGCGCATGGAGAATATTCACGCATTTTCGCACTCTCTCCGGAGGCTCTGTAGGCTCCACCTGATCAATGGGATCTAAATTTGGAAAATATTTGTTTTTATATTATATAACGAGGCAAAAATGATAAACACTTACTTAGCAGTACAAGAATAACATTCTTCTGGGCTGTAGGACAAAATGATTTCATCTGAAAAGTTATTTTATAAGAACTGTGTACCATCAGCTTGACCTAAAAATATTAAAAATAAAGGATAATATACAAATTAAAAGCTACTGTAATTAAGATAAGACAATTACTTACCTAAAAATGTATTCTTAATTAAAGCACTTTTGTTTAAACTCTAAAATAACTAATCACAGCAATGCTACTCTTTTAAAAGTTAAAACGCAGTTGAAAACCGCGGAAAAACGGCGCCTGCCTTCGAGAATAGAAAAAGAATACTGAGCGAGAAAAACAACATCAATCACAATCTCTCTTGTTGTTATCTTCCCTTTGCCACGATCGCGCTTGCCCAGCTTGCAGATCGAAGTTCTACATTTTGTCTCGTTTTCTAAGAGAGAGAAATTTGGGAGAGCGTGATTGAGAGAGAGGGGGTTGGGGAGAGAGTCGATTCTGCAGACGCTCTGCCGGCGTCGCAGTCGACTCAGTGCTATTTTAGCGCTCGGGCTGAATTCGGGAACTGCAGGGTCTTTACAGCGTACGTGAGCGTCAAAACACTAGCAGCGCTGCGGCAGATCAATTGCCTATCCTGAGGGGCCCTCCGCGCTGCGTCTGCTGGCTACCACTGCTATATACCAATATAAGTATGCATGTGGATTTTTGACAATTTAAAAATCAATCCAATGTTTTCTTTCAATGCTAACGCGTTCGAAATGCGTCACAAATAAGGACCCCTAAAGTCCCGCTCTCAGGTGAGGTTAAGGAGTTTTAGCATTTTTTTTTAAATTGCAAGGATAAGTTTATATTCTGCTTGCCGAAGGTAACATACTTTCTTGTTTTAAAGTTATTAATTATTTATTTATTCACTGGTTAAGAGGTAATTAGTCTATAAATGAGAAAGCTAGGATATTTGAAGTAAAAGGGATAAGATTTTTGTTGGGTTTGAGGGTAGGATCGTGCGCCTTTCTGACGACAAGAGAGGACATTATACTAGAATGTGTTTAGGTGTTATTCGTGTGTTGCAGCGTACTCATTTCGCGGCTGCTTGCTTTAAAACAAATTAGTTTACAGTGTCCGAACCTCTGTCGAGAGAATTTAACCAACTTCTGCGGTTCAAATTGTCGTCTGGTTTAATGTTTTAATTTTTTAAAGATAGTTATACCCGTTAGTCGTATAGTAAAAGGGTATATTGTATTTGTGCAAAAGTATGTAACAGGGAGAAGGAAGCGTTTCCGACCCAAAAAATATATATATATTCTTGATCAGGGTCACTAGCCGAGTCGATCTAGCCATGTCCGTCTGTCTATCTGTCCGACCGTATCAGTGTTCAGTTATCAGATCCCGGAAACTATAAAAGCTAGCAGATTGATATTTTTCATGCGGATTCTTGGAGTTCCTACGCAACGCATGTTTGTTTCAGCCGAGAGCCACGCCCCCACATCCGCCTTAAACGATTTTAAAATAAGTTAGGCGCCCAATTTTTATACCCGTTACTCGTAGAGTAAAAGGGTATATTGTATTCGTGCAACAGTATGTAACAGCTAGAAGGAATCATTTCCGACCCTTTAAAGTATTTATATTTTTGATCAGGGTCACTAGCCGAGTCTATCTAGCCATGTCCGTCTTTCTGTCTGTCTGGATCAACGCTGAGATCTCGGAAACTACAAAAGCTAGAAAATTGGGATTACCCACACATATTCTTTGTCTTCCCACGCAGCGCAAGTTTTTTTCAGCCGAGGGCCACGCCCCCTCTAACGCCCACAATCGCCTTAAACCATTTTTGAAAGGTGTCTGGCGCGTACACCTTTAGAGGTTTTGGAAAAGTAATGTAGTTTTATTGTGTTTATCAATACCTATCAAAATGTAGAAGACATTTTTCAAATCGGGACATTCGTTAAAAAGTTATGCGCGATCAAAGTTGTATATCTCCATCTCCCTCGCACTTGGATATGTTCTTGGATGTGTTGGATATGTGTTGATTTGCTTATATGTACAATACAATACATACACACAATGTGGTAAAGTAGATAATGTATTTAAATACAAATAAAATTATTCATTTCCTTTCAGCCAATGCACAGTGGGCCAGAAAGTTCATTTTTGGCCAAAAATCTGTCATTTCTTTCATAGGACAGTTAGAAGGATGCAGTTTTTTGCGTTTATTTCTTAAAAGATTGAACTTTCCAACAAACTAAAAGTACAATTTCTTGGAATTTTATATACCGGCCTGTTCCAGTTTTCACTCGGAAGTGAATTTGTTAACATTATCGGATATCCCTTTAACAGAACTAAATTTCCCTCATTTGTTAGGGACATTTTATAAAATTTCCCTTTGGTCCCTTTGCAGTTAAACTTTGTGTCAGGTCAGTTGTTTTTGTAGCACTTTTGTTTTCAAATAGCGTTGCAAACTGCTAGAGCATACAGAGATGCCAAAGTCGAAAAACAAAGTCCCTATCAAATGTCCCCATTCAAATTTCACATGAAATAATGTGGTATTCCGAGCCAAAACGCTTATTTCGTTAATTAGGATAAATTATCTTTCTTATAAAAGAACCATGAACCTTATCGGATAAGTTTAGAATAAGTCCCAACAAAATACTTACTTATTTCCATAACGTGACAACTCTAGGCCATTTTTACAAAATCCGAGCGGAATTTAGAACAAGGGCGGCGGATTTTCATGTATTGTAAAGACTAGAATTTATCGGGTTTTGAGGTGCAACCACAAAATAATTCCTAATAAGTCAAATCTGCAATGAATTAAAATTCCGATGATGCAATTGTGAACATAAAACATCAAGGAATTTGATAAAAATAGCATTGGCATATAAAGTCAACGCGAAGTATTTTTAAACAATTAATTTTCATGCTGCCGGATTTAAATCCGCCTGTCAAATGCTTGTCGGAAAGTTTCCGTGTGAATTTTTCGGAAGTTAACAGAGTAACAACAGAGGGAAATTCGAATCCGAGCAGTTCTTTCGGAAGTGAGTCCTGGAACAGGTCTGGGAAATTCGATTCCGTGTGAATCTTTCGGAAGTGAAAACTAGAACAGGCCCGATAATATAGATAATCCAAACCAAAGTCGGAAAATTTTTCGTACTTTTCGGTTTATTATTTAAAAAAAAATAACTATAAGACGCACTCAATCCATTTTCATACACGATAAAGTATGAGATAAAACAAACTAAAAAAAATTAACGTCACTAAAAAATATTATGTCGTTTAAGATTTATGAACCGTAAAAAACTGCAACTTTCGGAAGCTCCCACATCAACGTTTGTCAAACAATCGATTTAAAAAAAATGTATATTTTTTTTGCTTGTTTTCTCTTAAGATTTGTATAATCAAATTATTAAAAAAAATTGTTTTAAAATTATTATTTTTTAATTTGTTTATTGTTAATTTGGCATTTTCTGAAGTCATCACAAAAGTATGCTACATTATACTTGCATAGTTCAGATTAGTCATATTTCAGTTCTCATCTGAAGGAAGTACAAGAAAGTGCAAGGTTTATGCATTCGGCCAGCCGTACGTGGCTACGAATCTTACCAAAATATTGGCTCTATGGACTAGCCATAGCTATGTGTCTCGTTGGCGCGCGTGGCGCGTGTTGGTGAGACGATGTGGGCGCGTAGCAAAGGTCGCATCCGGTAGTCGTTCACTTCCAGAGCTGCGTGCTTACATGCCGAGCGTGGCGCGGGTTGGTGAGGTGATCCGAAGTACAGATACCCTCCAAGTTATCGCTCTATGGCTTAGCCAGAGCTGAACAGGTGGATGCCGCGCGTGGCGCATGTTGGTTAGGTTATGTACTCTTCAAAATCGTCGTTCAGGTGGTTGGTCCTCGATACAAGATGGTTTAAAGCCGCACGTGGCATGCGGTTGGTGAGATACCGGGCTACAGATTTGCGCCTTTGGTGGACAAACTGTAGCCTCGGTCACCTTCCAGAATACGGGCGCCTTTTGTGGGCAGACGCTGGCCCTTATATAATTTTCGTCCTCAGAATCTGAATCGGAAATGTCTGAGTCACTTACGTAAATATCTTTATTTGGACTGAGCATACACAATGCTTCTTTTGGAAAGTGTTGTTCTCGTTCCTTGCCATTTCTTAAACGTAAAGAGGAAATAACAGGGTCGGAACGACGACCCTCAATATTGGCCTTTACATTAAATTCCTTGGGATTTTGGTGACAAATAGGGCATGTTTGCATGGATTTTGTGCCTGTCAAAACGTTTAAAACTTTTCCGTCTATTAATGTAAGAGCTAACTGAAATTCAATTGAAATATTCTTGTTTTCAATACTTGTTTTAAACAGTTGCAGTCTGGAAATCTCCTTTTCCAAATTCGTGTACTCCGATAATTTGTTGGTCCAAATTATTTCGCCAGATGGTCTTAGAACAATTCTGAGGGGAATAATAGTTGTTGCCAATAAATTTTCATCCTTTCCAGGCCCATTCAAAAAGTTTTGGTTGTAAGCAGAATGTCCACTGCTTCCGTCAAACCCATAGGAAAATATCATCTGCAAGTCAAGAGAATTGCTGCCTAAACTTATTATAAGATCTGAACATAAAGTTAAAAGCTGTTGGGCCGTGTGATTCACCAAAGCTTGTAGCTTAACTTCAGCTCTGTCTTCGGAAATTTCCACAGTCTCTGCGGACGGACGGCATTTATGTTAAGCATTCCTTAAAATATTATAAGAAGGCCAGATGTCGGCGCCAGATTCCTTTGATGATAATCGAATGGCAGTATATTGTGCTTTAGAGAAGGCATTATTTAAAAAAAAAGCCAAGGCTTCATCGGCACTTTTTTTTAAAAGTTCCCTTTCTGATTTGATTCCGAGAATTTTGGATGTCTTTTCCGGGCTATTAGAAATTGTTTTCAATGCTGAACTGAGATTTTTATCCCCAGACCTCTTTGCAGCATAAGTTCCAGCTTCAAGAAACTTCTGTGAATTATTATTATGTTCGACACTTATATTTGAAATTTCTCGACGCTGCGACCGGTTAGACATCTCTGAGAATTTTAATTTCTGACGACCCTTCTCGGATGGATCACTTTTTAAGGGAATTGGAAATAAAAATAATGAGTTTAACCAAGTCGAATGACGTTTGCTAAAATCGATACTTGACTTTTTCAAACTACTTCTTTTAGCATGGTATTCGGATCTCAGTTTGCATACTTTAAGTTTTATAGCTTTAATGAAATTGTCAACCGAAATTCCAGCTTTAGATGCAATAAACCCAGCATTGTTGTATTTGGAAAGTAAGTCCACAATTTCCGCTTTTTTAAAGTCAGTCATGGTGTGCTCGCTTCGAGTTCCAAGCATCGAATGACAGAAATTGTGAACATTTTTTAGAGAAGAGCCAAAAAAGTTGATATTTCTCCTTTCGATATATCGATATTACATTCGATTGTTTGGATTTAGAATTAAAAAAAGAGGGTATGAGTAAAAAAAAGAGATTTTAGATGTAAGTCACACTAAAATCAAATTTTGGCGCGCAAAATGTTCCCTAAAACCTGAAGAAAAAAAAGTACGGCATACTTTTAAAATTGTAATTTGTAATAAATTTGGAAATTGGAGATAATGTGGACTGTATGGTAAATGTCGCTGTAGAAATGTTAGCAGGGTGTAACGCAAGGTACGTGTTTGTTTCCTTACGTACATATGTTGAGATGGTCAGGCATATGTACGTACATTAAAGAGTGTGCATCTGGATTATATGTCCTTATGAACCCGAATATGGAATGGGGAAATATGAAGAATGAAGCCGGAAAATGGCGACCGTATGAAGATGGTGTTAATCGATCGGCTTAGATGCTTGGCATACAGTACATAAACTGTCTGCCTAAAGTTGTCGCAACTAGAACATGAACCAATTGGACTAAGATTGCATATGAGGATCTGAAGACTACAGCGACAGCCTCTGTTGGATGCAAAATGAGTAAAACTTGATCGTGAGAGTCAGAATTGTTACTGATTTTATTGAATAAACTTAACAGTATTTATAGGTAAAAAATGCATAGGTTAACAGAATAGGTATAAAACAAAGAGTTGGTTATTATGCATTATTGGCAAATCCGCTAATGGGAGCCAACCCAGCTACAATTCAGCAGAATAAGCTTGTGCCAATAAGTGGGTCATTGATAATGTTGCTGACGGCTTGACCCGATATACGATACTTCAGTGCGCTGACTTATAACTATTGGTGCGACTGAACATTAACGAACGGTCCGATTTAAAAAATTTCTTCTACATTTCGATAGGTATTAATAAACATAACAAAACTGCAATTTTACTTATCCGAAATTTCTAAACGTGTGAGCGTGGCCCACGGAACAAATATACTTGCGCTGCGTAGGGTAAGTTGGGTAATTCAAACTTTCTAGCTTTTATAGTTTCCGAGATCTCACCGTTCATACGGACGGACAGACGGAAATGGCTATATCGACTCGGCTTGAGATCCTGATCAAGAATATATATACTTTATAGGGTCGGAAACCCTTCCTTTTGCCTGTTACATACTTTTGCACGAATACAATATACCCTTTTACTCTATGAGTAACGAGTATAAATAGGGAAATCTAAAAAATAATTTTATTTTAAAAGTGCCAAAAGACGATATTTTGAAAAAGAGGTTTGTAAGTTAGGACACGTTTAAAAGTCAATAAAACTGACACCAAAAGTACTTCAAACTTTTAAAAACTATTTATTTATGTTAATTTAATAAATTTTAGTTCGTTTTAACTTATTTTCCGTCCGTTTTTAATAAACTTAGACAAAAAAACAATAAAAAACAAAATGGCTCTTTGAACGATCACATTTCCTTTAATTTTAAAGAAATTTGCTAGGCAGAAAGCGATCTCTGTCGGGCTGAGGCTAGCTTGCATGCAAAACAGGTGTCTTAACTTTCACGCTCAAAGTGTCCAAACTAACACAAAATGGGTAGATTCTTGAATTTTTGGCATCAAAAAAATCAACTAACTTTGCTATTTTTTCTATAAAAACTGGTTAGATGGATTTAATTCAAACCTTTTGTACATTATTAAGTATCATTTAAATAACATCGACTAATTTTTATAGCCGATACTATCGCCAAATATATCGGTGGCAAAGCGATTGCTGGAACACTATTAAAAAAGGCATTTTGCGGTGATCACTGTATCTCCGCCAAATATGATCGTATTTCAAGTATTCAATAAAATAATAAAAGTTAAAAATAAAAAAAAATCTCTTCCTTGAGGACGGTTTTTTTATGCAGAAAAATAAGTTTGAAAACGATCGGTTGAGCCGTTTAGAAATGCCGATGATCACGGACTTTCAAAACGTGATTTCGAGAGAAGCGAATGTAAACAAGAAAGGAAGCTAGCTTCGGTCAGCCGAAGCTTCTATACCCTTGCAGATCAATCCTATTTATTAACAAAAACATTAAATTAAATAACTGTTACAAAGCTAAAGGAAGTGCGAGGGAGATGGACAATTGCATACTGCAAAGTGAATGCTTGCACTGCCTGAATTCCATTATTTGCTCATAACTTTTTAATAAATGCACAGTGGGAAAAAAATCAGTTTGTTAACACAAACTGTTCGACGCCGTGCCGAAATTAATATACACGGCTGTCATAGTAAAAGGGGCTCTTGGGATTAGTTAAAACGACTGAAGTTCAAATATAACAATTCAATCTTTAATTCATTAAGTTATAACGGTTACACTTCACTTTGGTTCATGATTTTACTTTTAATATTTAGTACAAAAATATTCGCAATAAGAAGAGTGCTGTTGGTCTGGTCGCTGAAGCTCGTGTTCTTCTCTCTTCTTGTTCTCCTTCTCGTCTCGTAAAGTTGCCAGATGTCTTGACCTTCGTAGTCAGTTGG
The DNA here is from genome assembly GCA_035046095.1 of Drosophila pseudotakahashii. NCBI lineage: Eukaryota > Metazoa > Arthropoda > Insecta > Diptera > Drosophilidae > Drosophila > Drosophila pseudotakahashii. The sequence continues at coordinate 1,900 of JAWNOE010000051.1, read as the reverse complement.
CAGGGCTATCAGCTGTGTGGATAAACCAAGTACCTTGGGACTGAACATGCCGCCCGCCAATGCGAAATCAGCATGATACTTGTGGTTCAGGCTTCTGGATCTAGAGTTCCTTGGTATTCGTAGCTGCTAAGAGAAAGAAAAAAATAACATACGGATGCAATTGACTACCAAGAGAGAAACAGGTGGTTCGTGTTAGCATGAGATTGGGAGGCGACATAATTTAAAGATGGAGCGCTTCTGACTGCCTGATTTGGTGTTTAACGTTACGACTCGAACGAAGGAATCCTCTACAGGATGTAGACTGGTGATTCTACCGAGCGTCCACTGTGATGGTGGCAGTTGATCGTCCTTGATAAGTACCAATTCGTTGATTTCAAAATTATCCTTTTCCTGACACCATTTTGGGCGAGTTTGAAGATGGGACAGCCAATCTCGGCTCCATTGTGTCTAAAACTGACGGATCAAATTTTGATGAGATAGAAATTGCTCACGGAACGATGCGTTTTGTGGGCAACAATGGGCAGGTGCGAGCAGTGTGTCGCCGATGAGAAAATGTTCCGGTGTAAGAGCTTCTAAGTCATCTGGATCGGCTGTTAGCGGACACAGTGGGCGAGAGTTTAAGCAAGCTTCAATCCTGATGAGCACCGTCGCGAGTTCCTCATAAGTTTGCTTGTGATTGCCGACGATCCTCTTTAGGTGATGCTTGACGGATTTTACACTGGCCTCCCAGAGGCCTCCGAAATTGGGGGAGTATGGCGGAGTGAAATGCCATGTCGGGCATGTAGCTTGGTCGCGACCAGCTTGTTGTGCGCTTGTTAATAACTTATTGGCGCCAACGAAATTTGTTCCGTTGTCGCTGTACATGTGTTGGACTGGTCCTCGGCGACCAGTACAACGAGAATATGCATATAGGAAGTGTTCCGATGAGAGTCCGGTAACCGCTTCCAGGTAGACCGCCTTCGTAGCCAGGCAGACAAAAATCGCGATGTATCCCTTGTAGGTACTTGTCCCACGAAGCCGTGCCGCTTTGATTTCGATTGCCCCGGTATAATCAACGCCGGTCGCAATGAATGGGCGGTTCGGTGGGTTGACCCGGTGTACCGGCAGGTCACCCATCAATTGACTTCCGATGCGAGGTGACACGCGGAAGCACGTTATGCATTTTCGAAGGATGGTCCGGACGGCCTTTCTTCCATTTGGAATCCAGAATTTGTACCTTGTGTGGGCCAGAGTAAGACTAGCGCCGCCATACAGGGTAGCCTGATGCGAGTTCTGAATTACCAATTCTGTAAAGAAATGACGCTGCGGTAAGATGATTGGATGCTTGCGATCGAAAGGAAGACTGGAATGCTTGAGACGACCGCGAACGCGCAAGATGCCGTCGTCAAGAAAGGGGGTAAAATTCCTTAAGATGCTTTTGGAGGGCAAATGATTTTTTGTGAGGATCCCGTAGATGTCGAATTGAAAGGTTTCGGCTTGTGCGATTTTCACAACGCAGCGAAGTGCATTATCCAGTTCCACCGTCGACAACTAATTGTAAGATTTGGTTTTCTTCGATTGAGCGTTGTGACAAAATCGCAGTATGTATGCGATGACTCGGACGAGTTTGGTGTACTTTGAAAACCGCTCAATGATATTAAAGTCTACCTGGGTCGGGTGCAAATGGACTCGTATGGATTTTGCTTCTAGGGACTGCTCATCAGACTTTATATTTGGAACTTTTGTGTCAGGCCACCCACTGGGGAGTTGACTTAACCATGATGGCCCGCGCCACCAGAGATCGAAGGTGGAGATTTCTGATGGGGATAGTCCTCTCGTAGCGCTGTCTGCTGGATTATCTGTTGTGGGAACATGTCTCCATTGGTGTGGATCACCGTGGTCCAAAATGTAGGCAACACGT